>CATIWK010572262.1:0-10397 GCA_949634005.1 Mallotus japonicus
TTATTCACATCCAAGTAACTATCCGATGAAACTCAGTTCATGTCTGTCATTTCATTGCATTTGCACTTGCTCGATGATTGATTCTCTCCTATTGTCATCTTGCCCCTGATCCATTAAAAAAGTTATTGCAAAATAGAAAAACAATGACACTATAAAGAAGAGTAGGAATATAGTTTATCACAATTATCAAAAAAACAAAAACAAAAAACATTAAGTGACTTACTTAAAAACATCCATTGAATTGATTAATCTCTTCAACTTTTTTCTTGACTTTTGTAACCTCTTATTCCATGCACCTTCAACCTTTTTCACAAACCAATTGGGTTTACTCGTAAACACAGCATAACCCAGTGAAACACCAAGTGCTAGTCCACAGCCATACCCATTAATCGCAGCATTCCATCCAAATCCATTTAGGAATCCTAAATCATCTTTTTCTTAGATGTTGGATGGTTCTACATCTTGTCTGCTATCATCTTCGCATTCTTTTGATAGTGGAAAACCACATAATCTTAAGTTTCCCTCGTAGGAATCATTACCAAATGTATTGAATTGCTTCCCACGAGGTATAGGACCTTCAAGTTGGTTATATGAAACACGAAAAATCTCAAGAAATATCAAATTCATCAATTGCATGGGAATTCTGCCAGTAAGAAAATTTGAAGAGAGATCTAATGATTCAAGACTGGTTAAATTCCCCAATGATGGTTGGATATTACATGTGAGATAATTATGAGAGAGGTTGAGCAGTGTCAACGATTTAAGCTTCCCGATTGATTTAGGAATCTCCCCTGTAAATTTATTGAGTGACAAATCAATGATTGAAAGGCTAGTTTGAATTTTCACCAATTCGATCTCAATGCCTTTGATTGTTAGACTCACAGAAAATTCATAATTTGCCATGTTCATATATTTGACATCTTGAGTGAAGTTCATCATTGCTAGGAACCCATTGAAATACTCTTCAGGCAATTGTCCGCTAAATGTGTTGTTGGAGAGGTCAAATATCCGTAATTTCAAGAAAGAAGAATTTGCAATGGGAAGTCTCAGGGAACCATGGAGCTTATTGGATTGCAGCACAAGAATCTGCAGATTTGGAAGTCCTCCTAGAAAAACTGGAAAGACATCATATATCTCATTGCTGGCAAGGTCTAATATTTCCAAATATCTACAATTGACCATAGATGGTGGAATTTTCCCTTGTAATTGATTGCCTTTGAAGTTCAAATATCTCAAACCTGTGCCTTTTGAAAATGTAGTAGGTATAGTCCCATGAAAATTGTTGATACCAAGATGTAATACTAATAGGCTATCACTGAAGTTTCCCAAGCATTGAGGAATGAAGCCAGCTAAGCTATTGTCGGACAAATCAAGAATTTGAAGGGAATTTAGCTTGCAAATAGAAGAAGATAGTCCTCCATTCAACTTTTGATTTGATGAAAGAATAAGAACTTCCAATCCCTTCTGATTGAATATTGAACTAGGAATAGAGCCGTGCAAGTTGTTATTGCTTAGATCAATGTAAGACAGTGACTTGCTTTGAAATTGACCAATTGGACCACTGAATTGATTGTTTTTAAGGTCTAGATGTTCCAATTGAGGTAGAGTAAATAGTGAGGACGGTAGTGTTTCATTGAAAAAATTATTGGATAAATCAAGATTAGAAAGTTTTGTGAAGTTTGAAAAATAAGTAGGAAGTGGACCACTAAGACTATTATTACTAAGATCTAAAGAAGTGAGCTGTTTAAGGTTTGTAAATGAGGATGGAATATCACCACTCAAACTGTTTGAAGACAGGTTTAAATGAGTGAGCTGATGAAGGTTTCCAAAAGAGGGTGGAATCTCACAACTAAAATTGTTATATGAGAGATCTAAAAGCGTGAGTTGCGTGAGATTACTGAATACTGCAAGATTTGAACCAATAAAATTGCAGCAAATGAGATACAATTGTTTTAGAGACCTAAGAATATTGATAAAATCAGGTTCTAAATTTATTGAAATTTTTGTCCAAGTAACATCCAAGAGTTGGAGGGAACTACTCCAATTGGACCTTGGTAAAAAGCCAGTGAGGTTATCATTGCCCCTTAAATCAAGTAATTTAAGACTTGGTCGTTGAAGTAAGTTACTTGGGAATTCCCCTAGCAATCCACAATGTGAGAGATGGAGAGATGACAAAGAAGAAGACAGATTCATTAACGAACTAGGTGCCATCAAAGACAAATTTACATAGTTCAAGTTAACATCTTTAAGATTATGGAACGCCATTCAATCTATTGTCAAGTTGTCATTCCAAAACATATCAAGTGAAACCAGTTTGGGTAAATGAATTTTATTTAGGAATTTCCCTTGCAATCTACAATCTTGGAGTGTGAGAGAAGTTAAAGAAGAAGACAAATTCATGAAAGTAGGTGCCACTGAATATATATTTACATAGCTCAAGTCAAATTCTTTCAACTTTGTTAGATTTTAAACTATATTGCTAAAAGAACTTGAATCTAATTTTAGATCATAATTCCAAGAGAGATCAAGTGAAACCAAATTGGATAGATGAGAGAGTTCTGAAGGAATATGACCTCCAAAACTCGAAGAGTTTAGATGATGTGTCAAATGCAACAAGTGACCATAATGAGATGAAATATTGGAGCCAATGAAATAATTGTTGGAGAGGTCTAGATTTTGAAGATGAGAAAGTAAGAAAAGAGAGTTATTATAAGAGTGGAAGGTACCATAAAGCATACTACTAGAAAGGTCACGCTCAATCACATAGCCTATTTTCAAGTCACAAATGACTTCTAGAAAATTGGGAAAGACTTCATTTATCTCATTGTTACCTAGATCTAATATTTCCAGATTTTTTCAGTTGACCATAGATGGCGGAATTTCTCCTTGCAATTGATTGTCATTGAAGTTCAAATATCTTAAACCACTGCCTTTTGAAAACATAGCAAGTATAGTTCCCTGAAAATTATTGACACCAAGATGCAACATTAATAGGCTATCACTGAAGTTTCCCAAGCACTAAGGAATGAAGCCGGTTAAGTTATTGTTGGACAAGTCGAGAATTTGAAGGTAATTTAGATTGCAAATGGAAAAAGATAGTCCTCCACTCAATTTATGATTTGATCAAACAATAAGCACTTCCAATACCAACATATTGAATATTGAAGTAGGAATTGACCCGTGCAACTTGTTATTACTAAGATCAATATAATACAATGACTTGTTTTGAAATTGACCAATAGGACCATTGAGTTGATTGTTTTTAAGGTTTAGATATCCCAATTGAGGCAGACTAAATAGTGAGGATGGTATAGTTGTATTTAGAAAATTATTGGATAAATCAATATCGAATAGAGAGGAACTGCTCCAATTGGACCTTGGTAACAAGCCGGTGAGGTTATCATTACGACCTAAATCAAGTGATCGCAGGTTTGGTCGTTGAAAGAAGTCACCTGGGAATTCCCCTCGCAATCCACAACCGAAGAGATGGAGAGATGACAAAGAAGCAGACATCTTTATCAAGTAACTAGGTGCAATTGAAGACATATTTACATTGTCTAAGCTTAATTCTGTGAGATTTGGTAGGCTTTGAATAAGTTTGAATGAGTTTAATTCTATGGTCAATTTGTAATTCCCAGATAGATCAAGTGAAACCAATTTGGGTAAATCAATGTTATTTGGGAATTTCCCTTGCAATTTGCATTGTTGGAGTCTGAGAGAAATCAAAGAAGAAGACAAATCCATGATAGAAGTAGGTGCAACTAAAGACATGTTTGCAGAGCTCAAGTCAAGTTCTTAACTTTGTTAGATTTTGAACGAGCTTTAGAAAACCATTTGTATCAAATTTTATATCATAATTGTTTGAGAGGTCAAGTGAAACCAATCCACTAGGAAGATTAACATATTCTAGGAATTTGCTAGGTAACTCACAAAAGTGAAGATTGACAGATGACAAAGAAGAAGAAGAAGAGAAATTCATGAAGGAACTAGGAGCCACCAAGGACATGTTAGTTCCATTCAAAATGAGTTCTCTTAACTTGGTTAGATTTTGAACAATATTGCTAAAAGCACTTAAATCCAATTTCAGATCATAATTCCAAAAGAGATTAAGTGAAACCATATTGGACAGATGAGAAATTTATGAAGGAACTTGGCCTGTAAAATAAGAAGTACTTAAGTTGAGATATGTGAGTTTTAAGAGCTGACCAAATTGAGATGAGATGTTAGAATTGTTTAAATTATTGTTAGCGAGATCAAGATTTTGAAGATGAGAGAGTAAGAAAAGAGAGTTATGGGAATGCAAGGTGCCATATGGCATGCTATTAGAAAGATTAAGGCCAACTACAAAATTTGTTTCCAAGTCACAAGTGACCTCATCCCACGAGCTGCAATCCGTACACTCTTTCCATGTCTCTATCTTGGGATAAGGAGAAGCATGTCTATATTGAGAATAACTAGAAGAAGCAAATGTGTCCATGGAAAAGGAACTTTTGAATTGGAGTAAGGCACATCTCTGCTCATATGGACAGAGTAGTTGGGAAGATGATGAAAATGAGGAGTTCAAGGACAAAGATGGAGAATAAGATGCCTGAAAATGCAACAATTGCAACAAAAAGAGGCAGAGAAATTGAGTGATGATCCAAAGAAAAGACTCTATTAACACAAAATGAAAGTGGAATTTTATTTGGTAGTTGCTGTGAGTGAATCAGCCATAAGCAAAGCTATTTATACACAAAATTTCAAACTTTGGTAAGTAAATCTGTAGCTATTAAAATGTAAGTAAATTTCGTGGATCAAACATAGAATCTTCAAACATCTTAGTTCAACAGATAGAAATTCTTCAATGTAGAAATTGTTGTATAAAAAATATGTTATAAGCAAATCAAACAGCGACATTGTTATCACAGGAAAAGAAAGGATGGATTCTTATATGCTCAGCGGATCAATAAATTTTGCAGTGCTCCCTCACCGATGAGTGGATAGTCGTCCTTTGCTGGAGAGCCATAGTCTTTCTTCATCTTCTCGATCGCTTTTTTCAACTTCATGATCGCTTTTAAGCCTCCTGCCTTAAACCTCTCTCAGATACCTTCTTATCCTACTTTGTCTCTTTCATTGTATTTCTTCTCCACCTCGCCACGATTCAATCTTTATCTTTGACTCTACCAATGTCAATCCTCTCCTAGAACCTTCAAGGTCTTGGGAATCTGTTAATTAAATGCCAACATTACAAACCAAACCTAGTTTTTCTAATAGAAACCCCAATCTGTTCTTGAATCCCTTAAAACTAAAATGAAGTACAGTAATGCAGTGTATGTGGATCCAAAAGGTAGATCTGGGGGCTTGTGTCTTTGGTAGGATGATGAGTGGGGTGTTCAAATAAGAGGCATGTCCAAGCACTATATCGATGCTCTCATTACCAAGGATGAAATATGGCATTTCATTGGTGTTTATGGAGACCCTCGCAGGGAGCTAAGACGGGAAGTATAGGAAGAGATCTGTAGCTTGAATCTCCAAATGCACATCCCCTGGCTATTAATTGGTGACTTTAATGCATGTCTCTATACCTATAAAAACGAGGCGGTATCATGCTAACCCAAATGCATCTCAATCCTTTCCGGTAACTGATGGACGATTGCAAGCTCTTAGACATAGGATACAAAGGAGATGTTTTTACTTGGCACAATAAACAAGCCAGTGACTTCAACATTCAAGCCCGCCTAGACAGAGCCATCCGTAATGCTGAGTGGAGAATGAAATTCTATTTTGCTCAAGTTCTTCATGAATCATTTATCGATTCTGACCACATACCCCTTATTCTAATGCTTGATCGTCGCTCTTCTTTCAAATGTAAACCCTCTAGGTATAAGGCTAAATGGTACCTCAACCCAAAATGGCAAGATATCATCAAATGCTGTTGGGATTCTCTGCTTTCGGTCACCTCTGGTTCTGCAACCATAGAAGGTAAGCTAAGCAAATTATGATTTGATCTAAGCAACTACGACTAAGAAGCAGGGAGGGAACTGTCATATGAGAATTCTTGATCTTAAACAGCGCTTGGATTTTCTAATAAAAGGAGACTTTACTGCTGAATATAAAGATGAGGAGAAGCATCTTCAAGAAGAAATAAATAGGCTCCAAGAACAAAAGGAGATAAATAGGGCACAAAGGGCTCATCAGCACTGGTTAAAAGTGGGTGATAAAAACACCAAATATTTCCACTCCTCTATTGTTCATCGGAGGCAAAGGAATCAAATTCTAAAAATCCTGTGTCCCTCGGGTGAATGGCTAACGGATGAAAATCTCATCCACTGAGCAGCTATTTTATTATTTTCAACACATATATTCCTCAGCTCCAACTTCCAATTCAGGTTGCTTGATTTCTGCAATACCATAATTGGTAACTACTTAAATGAATCGGAGCTTAATCCAAGATGTCAGTGATGAAGAAATCAAAGTAGCAGTATTTTCTTTGGGAAAGCTTAAAGCCCCAGGCCTTGATGGCTTTCCTGGTGCTTTCTTCTAGAATCACTGGGATACAGTCAGCTCCGAAGTCATATCCATGGTCAAAAACTTCTTTGTTTCTTCTACTCTCCCTCCAAGGATTAATGATACTACCATTGCTCTAGTGTCGAAAGTGAAGAGCCCTAAATGCTTTGATGATTTTTGGCCAATAAGTTGCTGCAACTTCCTGTATAAGATCATTTCGAAGATCCTTGCCCATCGGTTAAAGGTAATCATCCGTCTCTTAATTTCTGATAATCAGAATGCTTTTATTGCTGGAAGGGTGATTTAAGACAACATTGTTATAAATCATGAAGTTATACATTTCTTATGGAAAAAAACTAAAGGAAGAAAGGGCTTCATGGCACTAAAGCTTGATTTTGCTAAGGTGTTTGACAGTGTACAGTGGCCATACCTTAAAGCTATTCTAGGAAAATTTGGGTTTCATAGCAAATGGACCAATTGGATTATGGAATGTGTCTCCTCTGTCAGATTCTCAATTTCTTTAAATGGTAGCAACACCAATTTCTTTACCCCGTCTTACAGCCTCAGGCAAGGAGACCCGTTGTCTCCCTATCTGTTTATCCTTGTTGCTGATACCTTGTCTTACTCCTTGCGGTTGGCAAATCTTCAAGGTACTATTCGGGGCCTGAAATTAACTAGGCGTTGCCCAAATATGACTCATTCAATGTTTGCAGATTATATTATCCTTTTCGGTGAGGCTTCTCTGAATGAATCCTTGTCTATTAAAGCCACTCTTTTTAATTTTCTTGAGGAATCAGGGATGAAGCTTAATCTTCACAAATCTGAATTCTTTTTTAGTAGGTTTGTTAACTCTGAACTTAAAAGAGATATTTGCTCTTTGTTTCAAATTGAGGAATCCTGTTATGCTTCTAAGTATATGGGCTTTCAAATGGACTGGGCTAAAACTCTTAGTGCTCTATGTAATCACCTTATTTAGAAGGCCAAAGCCAAAATGCAGTCTTGGAAATGCAGGTTTCTTTCTCTTGCTGGGAGAGAGGTGCTCATCAAATCAGTTATCCAAGCATTTCCAGCCTATCTCATGTCAGTCCTTTGTATTCCTAATGGTGTTATTCTTGAATTAGAAAAACTTATAAAAAGCTTTTAGTGGTCACAGAGTTTGGAAGACAGGAAAGTCCATTGGGTTAACTAGTCTACTATGATATTTGCTAAGAAGAGAGGCAGTCTTGGCTTTCGAGAGCTTGTACTCTTCAATAAAGCCTTACTCAAAAAATTTGTATATTGGCTTACTCAGAATCCTTCCTCTCTCACTGCCAAAGTCCTTAAAGGAATCTACTTTCCTTTTACTGATATTCTTAATGCCAAAAAAAGGGTTCGAGCTTCGTGGTTTTGGAATAGTCTCATGTCTGGCCGTGATTCTATCCAACAAGGCCTAAGATGGGTAGTAAAATCTTGTTGTAATATTGAAATCTGGAAAGATCCCTAGGTTCCTCTTCTTACATTTTTCAAAATAAATTATGCGAAACCCCCAAATTGCACCATTAATGTTGTCTCTGATTTGATAAACCGGCAAGAGCACAAATGGAATTTTCCTGTTTCGAGATCTCTGTTTAATGAGGATGAAGTTAAAGCCATTTCATGCATTTTAGTTAGAGGAGCTATCCAAAGTAATCATGACTCCCTCTATTGGCACTTTGATTCCAAAGGTATTTTCTCTATCAAATCACCTTACAAATATCTTAAAAATATATCTTCTATTGTTATTTCTACTAGAGGTGAGCAATCCACTAGTGCTAATGTGAACTGGTGGAATTCCATTTAGTCTCTCCATATCCCTCCAAGCCCAAAACTTTTTTATGGAGGTGCATGAAAAATGCCATTCCAATAGGTGAGAATTTAATTAAAAGAGGATGCAAAATAAATCAGTTATGCCAACGATGCAATGATAGTGTGGAAATATTAGAGGACTTGATATTCCTGTATGAGCATTCTCGTATGATCTGGTTTGTCACTGCTATTAATTATATGCCTGACTCAATCGGTTTCATGTTCTTTGCTAGCTGGTGGACAAATATTCACAAAATTTTTGTCGAAGATGACAAAGTCAAGGAACTAAATATGGTTGTTGGCATCTGCTGGTCTATCTGGCGCACTAGAAACAACATGATTTTTAATAAGAAGCTTGATGATCCAAGACTAGTCATCTCTTCTTTTAGGAAATGGTGGTCAAGTATCCACTCCATAGAGCAACATGTAAACCAGTCTCACTTACAAGCAGCTAATCTTCCTCAGTGGACTGCCCCTTTGAATGGAGTTCTTAAATTGAACTATGATGCCTCCTTCAATTAGACTTCAAATCAGTGTTCTTTGGCTTTCATTTGCAAGGATTGGCAAGGAAGAGTCCTGCATCTTAACTCCTATTTTGCGCGCAGTCATTCTGCTCTCCAAGCGGAACTAATGGCCATTAGGCTAGCTATTGAGACAGACTGCAAAAGAGTCGTCCACCTCTTGTATTCTCAGGAAACTCCCCCATGGGAGTCTACTACTCTAGTTGATGATATCAAATCTTCTCTAGACAAAAATGTGAATGTTAAAGTTTATTTTATCCCTAAATCGGCAAACAAAGTTGCAGATTGGCTCTATAAATGCCAAAGTAGTATTCTTATGCTTGATAATGCCTTTTATGTTCACTCTCAATTGCAATCTCTCTTAGAAAGAGATATATATCCTCTGTAATCTCTTTTCTTAATGCATTTTGGTAGTTAAAAAAAATAACGACATTGTTGACCTAAATTATATAATTTATCATTCAAACATATATATAGTGAGATATATTATTTACCAAACAAACACCATTGACTTCTATTTTTTACTAAAATTTTTTATTAGATCATCATCAATCGCTATTTCCACATATATACTCTTCAGGAATTCTACATTTATAGATAAATTTATATGGACAAGCCATGACATGTGATAGACTCAGTCAAGTGGACTGGCACCATGACTATTATATTCAGTGTGAGTTGTTGATGACTCACTCTGTTTTTAATTGTCAGGAAAATACAATTTTTATTTTAGCATTCTAGCATTTTGAACTTATAAATCATGTTGACATTATTAAGTGCACAAATCGTGCATTATTGTGTAAGTTTGTATGCAAAATGTGAACTCGTACAAATTTTTGCACAAACAATTGTAAACATAATATGGTTTTAACTTGTGACAGAACTAATCATGTGAATTAATTAATTCCTTAAGTTGATTACAAACTTTGCTCAATAATAATTAATCTATATATTGTCTGATCATATTAAATAGAACTGTTATAATAATTATTTAAGCTTTTAATTTTATGAATATCCAACAATTGTTTAGCTTTTGTTGTTGTTGCTAAATTCACTTTTTAATTTTCACTTTTCAAGAAAGGACACTACAAGTAAAAGAAAAAGCCTAACTCAACATTATATATAAAAGAATGTAACAGCCTATTGTTAGCTAGACTCCTACTTCTCTTCCATCACTCTTAGTCATTATCTTTGATTATTCCTAATCTCATATGTATTCAGTTATGTTATTGTTTATTAGCTATCCTCTCACTATGTATTACTATATATAACACTGTACTCTTGTTCAATTCATAATACAATACACATACTCTTTTACCCTCATCATATAGTATCAGAGCACTAGGCCAAAAAAAGAAAATGGCAGTTCAACTTGTTCCGGTCAGCTCTAATCCAACTATAAACACAGTCTCTATAACAAATTATACGTTTGCAATCAAGTTAACTCCTAGAAACTTTCTTGCTTGGAAAACCCAATTCACTCCTCTTCTAAACTTTCATAACATGAACAATTTAGTTGATGGATCAGCTCCACCATCTTCAACTATTACCTCAACCACAAATCCA
>CATIWK010572315.1:0-18523 GCA_949634005.1 Mallotus japonicus
TGTGATGAGAATTACCTATGACAATAATCCATGTGGTATTCTCATAGTGGGTCGATCCAGTACATCATTTCTCTAAATATGTACTTATGAGTTTGAATTAATATCTCATATACATGATCAGTAAAACTTAATCATCAGTCAAGCTCATACTAGTCTTTATTCATTGTTGTTCCCACAATAATAATCGACTAGGGACATTTAGATTAGTATTCAAGTATTATCTAAGAGTTTTACTATCAAGTCACGTACTTGATGATCTTAGTAGAATTAACTAATCAAGGATAATACTAGAATTAGCCAATAATGATAAAAATGCCTCTTTATTATTAAAATAGAAATATGACAAAGTCAAAATATGGCCATTACATAATTGGCCTAGGGCATAACACTAACACTTTATTTCTATCTCAATGGGTAATATGGCTTCTAGCCCATACACCAATGAGAAAGGAGTTGCCCCCGTTGATGTTCTCATGGTTGTATAATATCCCCAAAAAGTGAATGGAAATTTATTAGCCTAATCTCAATATGTTTCAATCATCTTTAAGAGAATCTTTTTGATGTTCTTATTCACTGCCTCCACAGCCCCATTGGCCTGTGGTCTGTAGGGCGATGATTTGTAATGTCTGACCTTATACCTCCCAAGCAACACTTTCACTACTCCTTGAAACCACACTCCATTATTTGAGACTATGTGGTAAGAAATTATGTATCGAAAAAATAAAATTTTCTCCAAAAATTTGGCTACTTATTTTGCCCCCAGTTTAGCAAAAGATTCTTCTTCAACCTACTTTGTGAAGTAATCAATTGCCACTAGAATATACGTATGCCCATTTGAAGCTGTAGGATGAATCTCTCTAATGATGTCTAGTCCCCAGACTAAGAATGGCCAATGAGATGTCATAGTATGCAATTCTGTGTGAGGTAAGTGGATAATATCCCTATGGATTTGACATTTGTGACACTTTTTTGAGAACTTAATGCAATCTTCAATCATCGTCATCTAAAAGAACCCTTGTCTCATGATATTCTTAGCTAACATTGTCCTATTTATGTGTTGGCCACAAACTCCTTCATGAACATCCATCATCATTTTATTTACTTCATTCTCAACCAAATATCATAACTGCATCCCATTCGGAGTTCTTTTGTATAAGACACCTTGATGAAGCATAAACTTAGCTACCAACTTTCTAATGACATTCTTATCCTTTTCACTCACATCCTTCGGGTATTCTCGCTTGTCTAGATATTACTGAATATCATAGTACCACGATTTTTTATCCATTCTCGCCTGTATTGCTTTTACATTTTTGTGACATGATTGTCCCAACTTCAACATATCAACAACTTTATAGGCATTGTTATAGGTTCATCCCAAACTAACGCTAATGAGGCTAAGGCATCTGCTTTCTGGTTATGACTTCTTAGCAAGTGAATAAATTTGCACTTTTGAAAGGATTGACTCGATTGTTGCAAGTATTCCAAGTATGGTCTTAAGTACAGTTCTTTCAAATCCCATTCATCAGTGGCTTGATTGATCACTAACATTGAATCTCCTCAAATTTCTACCTCTTGACTCTTAAAGCTATTAGTGCTTCCATTCCCATTATACATACTTCATATTCTGCTTTATTATTTGTGACTGAAAATGCCAACTTCTTTGCTATAGGAATCACCTCATTCTCCAGTGTTAATAAAATTGCTCTTATCCCAGCTCCAAATTGATTTACTGCTCCATCAAAGTACATATGCCATCCTTGCACCTCAATAGTAGAAGTGAGGTCATCTGAAAACTCAAGCTCTATTTCTTTATCATCTGAAGTGGGATTTAATGCCAGAAATTTTGCTACCACTCTCCTTTTGATTATTTTCTTCATCAAGTATTCAACATCAAATTCTGTCAATGATATCAACCACTTGGCCAACTTTCCTATTAATAATGGTGCCTCGAATAAGTACTTCATCAGATCCAACTTTGAAACTGTTTGAATCTTGTACGAGTGGAAATAGTGCCTTAATTTCTTCATGGCCCAAACCATTGCTAAAAATCTACTTTACTTAACTATACTTTGCCTTATAAGGAAACATCTTCTTACTCAAATACTAGACGGCATGCTCTACATGTGCTTCACCTTCTTAGGCAAGCATGGCTCCAATGGCATTTCTTTCAATTGCTAAGTACAAAATCTACTGTTTCCCATTTTATGGGACCTTAGGATTAGAGGATTTATGAGATAATCCTTGATCTTGTCAAAGGCAATTTAGCATTATTCGTTCCATACCACTGGCTAGTTTTTTCTAAGCAACTTGAATATCGGTTCACATACTTTTGTCAATCTGGATATGAATCTACTGATGAATTGCAACTTTACTAAGAATCCTCTAATTTTTTTTCTTAGTCTTTGGTAATGGCATTTCCCTTATTACTTTTTCTTTATCTGGGTCAACCTCGATCCTTTTTTGACTGACCATGACCCCAACATCTTTTTTGAAGTCACACCAAACATGCACTTTTTTGGATTGAGTCTCAAATTATATTTCTCTACCCTTTACAAGAACATTTCCAACACTGTAAGATGTTCCTATCGAGTTTTAGATTTCACTATCATATTATTGACATAAACTTTAACTTTTTTGTGTATCATATCATGAAACATTGTTGTGGCCATCCTCTGATTAGTTGCACCTACATTTTTCAAATTAAATAACATCAGTCTGTAACAGTATATTCCCCATTCAGTTATGAAGGCGATCTTAACTTTATCAATTATTGCCATGAGGATCTAATTGTATCCTAAAAACCCATCCATAAAGGAGTACATTGCACATGCGACATCGTTGTCAATCAACACATCTATGTGGAGTAAAGGAAAATCATCTTTCGAGCATGCTTCATTGAGATCTCTATAATCTACATAAACTCTTATTATTCCATCCTTCTTAGTATCGGAACCACATTAGCTAACCACTTTAGGTAGTCTACTACTTTTAGGAATTTTGCCTTGATCTGCCTTGCTATATCCTCTTTCACTAACTATGCCCATTCTAGTCTTAAACTTTCCAACTTCTATTTTATCGGGTTACATCCTTCTCGTGTTGGAATGTAATGTTGAGCGATGTCTCAATCTATACCCAGCATGTCATTATACGACCAAACAAAAACCTTTGAATATTTTGTTAAAAAATTTTCCAATTCTATCCTTTCCTCTAAGGTAACATCCTTTAAAATATGCAATATGCATGATCTGTGTTCGTGCCTATGTTAAATGGTTCAATGTCAATGGAATGAATGTCAAAAATGCTTATGTAAGGTTCAATGAAATTCACATTGCCATCAGGATACACATCAAACAAGTAAGAAAAGTTTAATTTCATTGCATTAAACTTAGTGTTCAGTACATCATCAGACTCAAACAAAATGGTAGTACATATATCATCAGAAATAGACACATCATCAAATAAAACATCATATATACTAGACTTGATGAAGGTAGTAATGTCTATGTAGCTTACAGCTTCAACTTCCATCCTTATATTCTTTAGGACTTGCTCAACTTGTACAATAGTTATCTCTTTTTCTTCTTGATTATTCTTTTTACCCATACTGGCTATCACATCAGTGAAGATCTCAAAGCTAGGTTTCTTGAACCTATTACTTTCCTATTCTTCTAGCTAACCTTGGTACTTAGTAAGAGAGCCTTTAGAGATGAAAACGGTCTTCTTACCCTTATCTTGAATCGGATCATGTTCTAATCCTTGCTTGTTAATTTGACCCTTAAAGTTTAGTATTTCTGAAATTTCATTCTATCTTTTCCTAAAACCTATTCTAGGTTCACAATGCATGTTCTTCATCATAGTGGCAACCTTTAGGCCAGCCCAGTCTTCACTAATTACTGCCACTTGAAATCCTGGAGGTTTCATATTCATGCAAGCAATGACACTATTTATTTCAGCTTCAATTGTGACTATCTTCCCATTGAGAGGAAACTTGATCTTTTGATGCACTATAGAAGGCACTCCCCCAAGTGGATGGAACCATGGTTGTCCCAACAATAAAGTGAATGTAGAAGAAATGTCCAACACAGTGAACTCCATAATAGACTCAATTTCTCCCACTATAACTACAACTTTAAAAGTTCCAATTATTAGCTTTTATGAATCATCATTGGCTCAAATTATCATATTAGATGCTTCTAAATCCTCCACTCCCATTCCAAACTTGTGAAGCAATCTAAGAGGATAGACATTGATAGTCGACCCATCATCAACCATCATACATTAGGTCTTCTTAGACCTCACAATTACCTAAATAAATAAAGGCCTATTATGAGCTCTTCCTTCTAATGGGAGATCATTATCAGAGAAAAAGATTGCATTTTCAAGAGCTTGGATTAAAGAGGCAGTCATGTCTTTTGAAGAGGTGTCGGTAGGAACTTTAGCATCATCCAACGTATGCACTAAAGCATCACGGTGCTTCTTTAACGCCATAAGCAAATCCCAAATCTGTAATTAGGCTTGGGTTTTCTTAAGTTGCTTCAAAACCATGTCATCCTCCTCAACTTGAACAATAGGTTTCTTGGGGTCATTTTTCAAAACATTGATAGCCGATGATGAAAAAGATGAAATGTCTCATTATACAATCAAATTGATGAAGAGTATTGACATTCAAACAATTTCAAAACCAACCGGACCACTAAAATCTTACTCAATAACCAATTATACTATTTCAAGACTAACCAAACCCCAATCGAACCTTTACCCGACCATTTTGGTATTGAAAAAGAGGTTTGAGAAGAATAATGAGAGAGAAGTTTACATGAGTCATGTCTTTAAACTAATAAGTACAACCCTAAGTAAGGGTTGTTTACAGTCTGTATTCTGTAGTTTTCAGTCTAGTTTTGATTCCTGACGCTTCATTTTAACCTCTGAATCCTTAAGAACAAAAGTCAAACTTTGGTCAACAAGACTTTTCAATGGTCAAATAGAGCTTTTCGGAGTTGAATTTCAGTCTAAAACTGTCTTCTAAAATTCCAGTGTGTCAGTGGGTCCCATTTGGCAAAAAGTCAAATTTTAACCTCCGATGGTCAAACCGGGCCCCATAATTGTCCACCTCACCTATCCTTATCCAAAAAGGGACACTTGTCAAAAAAGGTGCTTTCCAAGTTTAGAATATTCCAAATTTGAAATATACAAGGACATGTGTCAACCTAGTAGAGGGAGGAGGGGATATACTATTACATAATAACCTTGAATATTAATACTTAATTACACTATATGGCACTAACCTTAAAATCCCTATAAATAGAAGCTTTAAGGAAGCTTTTAGGGGGCTTTTTACCACATCCTAATTGAGAGAAAATTCCAGCACAAAAAATCCAAAAAGATCTCTAAATCTCTCTCCAACAAAGCCTTTAGAAATTAGGGAAAATTAGAAAATAAGGGGAAACTATGCCAAAATTCCTCTAGACCTAATTTCTCTCTATTTTCTTTTCAAATCCTTCAAAAATACCAAAATCAAACACCTAAATACATAACTAAGCTCCTATAAATCGATCACATCAAACCAAGATCAAAATCCGTGCCTACACTCACTAAAAGCACACTTTACCCTTTGAGTTCAATCTCAATTATCTTCAATCAATTGTTATTTTTTGGTGAGTTCTTGCCCAAATTTTGAGGCTAAAAACTTTCAAGAACATCATATTCATTGATTCTCATCTTATTTTTGGGGTTTGGGGCTTTAAAATCAATTTTTGAAGATAAAAGAGTGCAAATCCGCACTATTCAGAGATGAACGGTTGGATTTGGCCCATGAACAACCAAACCGGCTGTTCATGCCCTAAAACCAGCCATTGGTGACCCTCAGACTGGCTATTGGCTAGCTGAAATTGGCTAGACATGCCTCAAATCTGGCCATCCATTCCTCTGCACCACAAGTGACTCTGATGATGGTTTTTAGGGTCTTTAAAGGTTCATACTTACTTGAGTATGATTCCAACCCTCCCTTAAGATCCTAGGATGATGGAATTGAATTATTTTAACATATTTTTCTATTTTAAATGATTTTCCTTTTATTTCTTAAAACCATTCTTTAATTGCTTTTAAATGTGATCCTTGTTCTTGTCTTTAATTGATGATTGTGATTGTGTTTGTTGGTGCATATGTGACTTTTAATTGAATTTTTTTATTTTCTATGTGATTTGTGGTGTATTTTGGTGTAAATACTTGTTTTAACTCTTGTTTAGTGTGTATTGTGTCTACATGCTACTTGATTGTGCTTGATTGTGTTTTAATTGTTGAGTTGCTATAATAATGGCATTGTTTGTTTAATTTGTGTCCTAATTTAGGGTTTTTATAATTTGTGAGCTATTTTGATTTTTTTGCTTTTGAATTATAATTTGCGTATTTTGTGAGTTTGGTGTTGAATTTTGAGCATTAATTTGCATATCTTGTGTTCTTCGTGCTTGTGAACATCATCTTTAGTACAAGTATCTTATCTATGCGTTTTACCTTCAATGTTAGAGTCTTTTAAGTCTCAATTTGCATATTTCATGTTTTAATTGAGGTAATTTAGGGATTTTCATGCATTGTTCATAATTTGTGTCAATTTCACTTTTAAATGTAATTTGTGCTTATTTGATATCTCTAGCTTAAATAGAGTCTTGTTTATTATAGTCTCTATTTATCAATTTTCATATTTAATGTTATTTTCTTGATTATACTAACCTTTTTCTACTCTTGTTCAAGCAATGTTATACTGTACTACATTAATTATCTACTTCTCCCTCTTTCCCTTTGCATTTTTGCATTTTCATGCATTCATGTACCTTTATGCATATCACTTTCTTGATGCATATCACTATCATGCGTGTGCTCATTTTTAGAATCTCTAGATGCATATTTGCATTCTTCCCGACTTGCATCACTTGTATACTTGCATGCTTCCTGAATTTGCATTGGATAAATGGTCAACTGACCCATTCAACTTGTAACTTTAGATCAAATAGACCCAGTACTCTTATTTAAAGGCCTAAAAACCCCCCAAATTTTAACCAAATTATGTGTGCGTGATACAACTTCTTTAGAAAGAAAGTGAAAATCTATATTCAAATATTTTAATAATATTTTCAAAACTAAATCAAACTTAAAGTGGATTGTATAATTGGTATTTGCTTCAAACTCATTTCAGCTCTTCCACTGTCATTTTGTCACTGACACCTCCACCATAATCTCGCCATTTAATTGTTAAAGAAATAGATCAATTCTTAATTCGCCTTTAACTTTCTAGTTCCCTTCAAGGAATTTGTCACCAGTCATGACTATAATCACTTTCTATAACATGACCCATCTTCTTTTCCTTCATCTCCTCAACAAACAAATAAACCCATCACCAAAATTCCATCGCATCGGCTTCTCTTCTTAAAAACAAAATTAAAGTAGAAATGAAATTGAGTATTCAAGGTACACCCACTCACAATCACCTTGAAACCTTTCTTTCTCAATTTCACATAAAGGCCCATCATTAAAAAAAACCTTTTCCTCGATTCAATGTGCCCTTTTATCCTCTAAACACATTATTCTTCGCTTGTGTTTCTTTAACAAAAATTCCCTTTGGCTAAATCTTTACTTGTCAATGGTGTAATGCCATGTGGAGGAAGATGAAGAGGAAATTGATATATTGATTAGTTGTGAATGTGTGGTTGATCTATCTAAATTGGTTGAGAATGTTAGAGATTGTTATACATGGAAATGGTTTAAGTTAGAGGCTGATGAAACTAAGTCTAGCTTTGGGGTTTGTTATGAGGTGGAGTGTGAGATTGTAAATCTTGAAGGTGCTGAGAGAAAGCATAAGGCATTAATGTTCTTGAAAGAGAACGAGACTGATTATAAGTACTCAGAGATTGGTGATTTTGGTTGTAATTTTAAAGTGGGTTTTATTTTAGTTGAGATCAATAAGAAAAAAAATAGAAAGAAATGAACATAAAAATTTAATTGGAGAATTTCGGAAAAAAAAATTAATTAGAGGAAAGAATGGCTTTGATGGGCATTCAACAGTATAGAGATAGGAAGATGACGAATATAATAAATAAATTAATTAATAGATAAGGATGGAAAAGGATTTTTGAAAAGTCAAACCAATATAAACATTGAATATTAAATAAATTTTAATTTTAAAAATCATAAATTGACTTTTAAGAAGAGATTGTTATGCACGTGAGTTTAAGAGCTAAAAATTGGAGTTATTATGCCTTTAAATAGCAATATTGGGCTTATTTGTGAAAAAAAAAGTTCATATATGGTCTATTTGATCCAAATGTACACGTTGAAGGGGTTAGTTGACCATTTATCCAATTTGCATCACTTTGCATGTTTCTTAGCTTGCATCATGCATCATTCATTGCATGTAGTTCTACTAACATTTACTAATATTTATTTTCATTGTCATTTATCTTACAAGTATCTTTTATTATTTGTCCATTTAATTATCAATTTATTTTTTAAATTATCAATTTCAACCATATTCTCAATCTCTACACTCAATTCTCATTTCTCTACATTTTTATGTTTTATTTATGCTATTATTTACTTTTTACCTTATTACTTGCAATCTATATTCTTACCCATTCTTCTTTATTTGCTTGCTTTAATTTGTAACTTTATCATTTTATGTCTCCTTTTAAAATTGTTTATGCTTTATCTTGTCAACTAATCAAACTTTCCTTTGGTTCTTGTGCTTTATTTGTGTTTTATTTGGTATCATAAATCAAAAATAAACCAGAAATATACCAAAGACAAACCAAATAGTTTTTGTTAGTTAATTAATAAGTCTTTTTTTATTTCTTTTGATTAATAAATTAACTTTTCTTTTGAACATAATTCTTTACAATTTCTTATCTTAATTTCCATATTTCTCTTTTTTATTTATTATGGAACTTTTGCATTTTCTTTTAATAAGAATTTATGTTTTTCATTAAATATGTCTTATTTTTACTTTATTTTTAATAAAACTAGCAAATTTTTGTGTTATTTATATTGTTGTGTTCTTTGTTGATCACAAAAATCCTCCCAATGCAAGAATATGGATCACAATTTCCTTTATTTTCTAGTTTTTCAAATAAATTATTTGATTACGTGTTCAATAATTTATGATGTGAGAAATATTCATCAAAGGTACAAAATTAACATTTTCAGGCCTAATTTGATGGAAACTCATATTGTGATTTAATGATTCACATAATTAATCTAAAATTACCTTTAAATGTTTTCCTAATTCTTTTCAATTTAGATTTTGAAAATTATTCATTTTGAAGCCAAGTTCATTTTCAAGCATTTTATACATATTTTAACTTTTAAAGTTATTTTTCCTTCATTTTTCAAATAAAATGATTTATGGCCCTGAAATTCGGAATGTGGAGCAATCATGGAGGATGTTCGTAAACATGTTAGCCATTCTCACCTCTCTTCTCTTTTAATTTATTGTTTTTTATTACTTTTATTTCTTTTCTTGTTTAGCATGTTCATATTTTTCCATAACATGATTTTTGCCATAATTGCCATGACCTAAATAAATTGTTTGCCTTGTTATTACATGTGTGCCATGTTCACAAGATTCATGCATCATGTTGTGATATTATTATTGCATGCTATGCTTATTTGTTATTGCCATAACATGTAAATATTCCATGCTTATACCATCTATACCTACACCATCTATGTCATGATATATATATATATATATATATATGTGTGTGTGTGTGTGTGTGTGTGTGTGTGTGTGAGTGTGTGTGTATGTGTGTGTGTGTGTGTGTGTGTTCAACATACACCATGATTATGCATCATTATAATATTATTTTGCTATGTTCATGCATTATTTTATCATATTGTTATGTGCTTGTGTATATATATTATGTTTGTATTTGCATATAGTGGTTGATGTATAATAGTACATATTTCTTGGAGGCATTGTATAATAAAATGAGGCAAGCCCAGCTCAGCATCCAAGCGGTATAAAGATGCCTCGAACAAAAGAGCCTAATCCTACTGACATCGATATCCAAACCTAATGCTTTATCCAATGGGCAAATGCAGTTCCAAGTGAGGGATCCGAGCTTGCCTAAGTCCCTAAAACGGACGATTTCTTAAGTGATACCGAGTGGCGACTCCCTGTTTCTCCTGCTTGAGTAAAGGGTTATAAGTGCATTTATGCCATCCCTAAGCTCTTTTAGTACTCCCCTCACTACCCTCTGTTTTCCTGTAATAAGGAAAAAGGGTTTATGATCCAAAGAGTTTCGAGTCAGACTTGCTAGCATCAACAGTGGCGACTCCACTGGGGATTGAGATGATCCCAACATTTGTACTTTGCTTACAATTATGTATACTATTATAGACCAACTTGCATCACGACACTTCTCATGCATGCATAAACCTAATAACCCCAATGGTGTCAAATTATGATTCACCATGACTCCACTCGACTTATGGGTTGATTAGTTTGACATTATTACCTTTAGCTTTAACTCAGTTCAAGAGATACTATCGAGCTCATTTGATTAGAGTCTATAACCCAAGTCCTTAAGGGGGTAGTTATCTCTCGATTTTGTAAAAGATGTTGGGCCCCTCTAACCTTGGCCTGTAACTCAAGTCCACAATGGAAGGCATCTCGCTAAAGGAACCCTTGGCCTTTACCCTGACTTACCCATGTAATGGCCCTAGAAATATCCACTAGGATTGAACCCTATCTTGCATGTGTTTACTGATTTGTGTCTATATACTGTGTTTTGGTTTGTTATGTCCTGATAATCAGATACGAATGTCCCGATATCACAACTCTACTCCAAAAGATTACTTGGTTTAATACATTCAAGTATGATGCATGTTAATCATCAAGTGCACAAAATCGTACAAGTAGTAATAAAAAGATATTGTTCTCACATAGATAATGTTAATTACGGAGCTACTCTTAATATTTTGCTTGTTTAGACTAACGAAAATCCAAATGAGCAAAACAAAGTAAATTAAATCTAAAACAATATGAAATCTTGTCACTAAATTTATACAATAAAGACGTTAGGGTTTAATTCCCCCAGCTCAATTTATCTCAAAATGATAGTAAAATTCTTGTTTATTATGAGTAACATTTCATTTCCAAAGCATCTTTAATATTGTGAGGTCCCTCTCAAGTACGCTCACAATTAATCAACTATAACAATCACTCGATTACATAGCTCTCACTAGCATCTGTAACTAGTCATAGTCAATTCAATCAAGCAATCTTCTAAGGAATATTAATATTGAAGTGTCTCTCGACTAAATCAATTTGAATTAAGGGTTATTTGTAAAAAAATCATGACTTTTAGTGGTTTTTACAATTTTAACCAAACATTTCAATTTTGGCAAAATAAAACACTAATTTACAATCTTTGGTAATTTGAAACACCGATCATAATTCCGGTTAACTTCTACCTGCCTGTTAGGCCATTGTTGGGTCTGCCTTCCACACTGGACCTTCCACTAGAGTTTGTTGTGTGTTGGTTAACCTAACAATGGCCTAACAGACAGGCAGAAGTTAACTAGACTTGTGATCGGTGATTCGAATTGCCAAAGATTGTAAATTAGTGTTTTATTTTGCCAAAATTGAAAAGTTTGGTTAAAATTGCAAAAACCACTGAAAGTCATGATTTTTTTTGCAAATAACCCTTGAATTAATAAATTGTTATTGCTTTTCTCACTAGAATCAATCTCTCAATATAATTGTAGTGTCTAGATCAATTCAAAGGGTGATAAAGCCAATGAAGAGTATTAAGTCTAATAACTCTCATTAAATGAATATTCTTTTATCGAGAATTTAATTAATTAAGTTCATATTGAGCCGGATTCATTAACACCCTAACTAACCTACTTAGTTACTCATAGAAATTAAAGAAGAACAACAAGAGATAAAGAATGCCAACATATTCAAAATTAAATAAAATTAATAAGCAAGAGAAGAATAAAAGAAAAAAAAATTATTCAGCTTCCTTAATTGCGTCCTTGATTCTTAATCCTTGTTCTTCATTCTAATAACTTGAGTTGATAATTAAAATTAAAAACTAAGAAAATTCAATAATAATAATTCTTCTGTAAGAAGAACAATAGAATGTTGTTTTCTAGAGCAACAACCCCCTTTTTTATAAGAAAAAATTATTCTTGAATACACTTCTCCAAAAAAAACCTAAAAAGAAACATTCCAAAATCAGCAGCTCCAAGGCACATAGCTGTATGTCAAAGTGACACAGTCGTGTCGCTCGTCTTTCACCCGAAAATTGAACATTTTGACACAGTTGTGTGTCTAGAGTGACACCGCCATGTCTGCTTTGATCTCTGCGATTGAAAATTTAATCAGACACGGTTGTGTTCATGAAGTGACACGGTCGTGTCATTTGTCTATTCTTCAATCTTTGATCTTTTTACCCCTCTTGCATGCCTAGATTAGCTCCTAGCTTTAAGTCCTCATTGCTTTCATTCCAAAATGAGTTCCAACTTGATGGAACCTACAAAATTAAAGAAAAAGCAATGTAAAAACTATAATAACAAACTAAAAATCCATAAAATTACAAAATGACTAATATTTTAGCTCCCAATGCAATTATTCCTAAATCATGCCTTGAAATGATAAAAACCTATAATTCTAATAATGAAATGCAACTATTTAGTGCTTAAAATCTATCATTTTAAGCACTTATCAATTAATAATTGAATTAATTAAATTATCTTTTAATTGCTTGAGACAGAATTATAAGATTATTAAGCATCATATGTAGAATTTAGATGAAGTTAAGTAAAGTTTATTTAATTAATACAAAAACTCCAGAGTGAAAAGAGAATTCCTAGTACATTCATTCATCATTAATTGTTATTTGAATTAATTTGTATTGATTTAATTTAGTTTTATTTCTTCGTTTTTATTCAATTTAATTTAAGGTTTTAAACTCTGAATTTTTATCGATTTGTTTAGACAAATAAGTAACTAAATGAATTAGTATTTGACAAATAATCTCTATAAGAATGATACCCATACTCTATTCACTATATTACTTGAACAATCCATATACTTACAGTTAGCCCCAATCAAACTACAAAATAATCATTTAGCAGCAACATAAATTGTTCAATAGAAACAAACCAAGACGACTACAATATTCATCATGTAATCTTGAAAAATATATTTTACACAAAAAAAGACATAGTTGATTAAGCAACATAATTTATATATAAAAGTGCCAAAAAAAAAAAACTTATCAATATAAGAACACACAACTCAAATAACATATATGCAAACAAAAGTAGCATCAACATAAAAGCACTTTAGAATTTCAAACCTCAAAGAAAATTATATTTAGCATAAATATTCACAAAAATCTCTGAAAAAGAGTGATAAAACAAAGAACTAAATATATATTTTCTTCGAAACTAAACCAAAAAAACAACCATATATAAAATATATAAAGCTTCAATAGCAAAACACATAAAACAAAAAAAAGACACATAGAGGGACGGACCCATGTTACATATGAGAGTGGCCCTGGCCCCTCCCATTTTTTTTTTAAAAAATCTAAGTATATATAATAGACAAAAATGGGCCATTCAAAAAATAAAATGGGCTAAAATCTATCTATTCAAATGGGCCATTAAAAAAATGGGCTAAAATCTAAGTATTTTTTTTTTTTTGCCATAAGTCAATAGTGGCCCCTCTCATTTGAAAAAATAAAATAACACACCTTACCAATTAAAAAAAATAAAACAAATCCTTGTAAAAAAAAGAAGAAGATAAAAGGACTACCAACTTTTTCTTGAAAGTGGTAAGAAACAAAATTATTCTTATTCTTTTTGTCTTGTGCCCATTAAAAAAAAAAAAAAGACAAAAAAAGCTTTCATCACTTATCTCCCTGCCTCCCTCTAAGGTGAAACTGGTAAACTATTTTTTTTTTCTTATATCATTTCTTAGCATATAGAAGTTGTAAGGAGCTTGTTATTAATTTTGTTAATTCAATTTAATTTATATTAGGTTTAGGTTTTTGTTAAAAAAAAGATTGGGTTTCGGTTTATTGAGTAATGATTTGGATTTTATGTAGGCATCCATTTGATTCATCAAAATGGGGTCCCATATGCTACATGCTACTAGTGATAACTATTCCCATAACTTGACATCACCTACAAATTGTTTTTAATAAAAATTTAATCTTTCGAAACCAAAATCAAAAACTAAAACATGGGTTCTCAAGATTTGTATCTATATACTCACTCTAACAATGATGGAGTGTGTTGTGGGCATAGGCTGTCCTTTGTTAGGATTAATAACATAGTACTTGCCAACAGTCATTGATTGAATTGTTGTTGATGTCTTCTGCTATACATTTGGTTAAATATTATTTATGCAAATATTATTTAGTTAGATTTAATTGTTTAGTTAAATGGAATTAATTTTTTATGTGTTTATTTTTTATTTATTTATGAATATCATATAAATAAATTGTAATTTAGTGTTAATTTTAGATTTATAATTTTGATGGAGTTGATGCCAATCAAATATATTTAAATTTTGTAATGATGATGATTTTTTTAGATATTATTGTAGCCTATTAATTTTATTTTATTTTTTTATAAACAGCCTATTGATTATCAAATGTTGTTATATTTCTATAAGTTTGATTAAATCAACTAGAGCTTAGTGCTAATTTCAGGTATGCAATTTTGCTTAAATTAATATGAATGAGAGCATTTTAATTGTAGCTCAAAACGTTTTAGTTGTTGTTTAAATTATAAAAGAACCACATAATTGGTTACACGCTTAAATGATTTAGACAATTATAATTTATTTAGTTATGTTTGTTTTTTTTCATAGATGGGGAAACCATCTACAATCGAATCGTTCTATAAAAGAACGAATGATAAAATTTCAGAATCTATTAAGAAGTCGAGTTCTTCTATAAATGTTGATTCTTTGAATGTCAATAATCGTCCTACTATGTCTCAAAGAGTTAAAATGAAAGAAGGGTTTTTTATTAATTCATTGCAGCGTGATCCAGGATTACGACCACGAATATGGGAGTATCCTATTGAACAACGTGATGAAATTCAGAGAGCTTATATTAAGAGTGGTCCATATCAATGTATACTTTCAAAATATCTAAAGTCTGGGGAAAAACATGCTCATAGTTTTCAAACGTCGTGGTTTAAGTTATTTTCATGGCTAGAATATTGTCCTAGTAAGGATGCTACATTTTGTCTGCCATGTTATCTATTCCACAAAAAAAATGGGCCTTCTGGATCATATGCATTCACTATTAATGGATGTCAAACATGGAAGAAGGTGAGAGATGGCAAAAATTGTGCTTTTTTGGCACATATTGGAAAAAATATCACATCTCCTTATCGAAATGCAGAGAAAGCATGTGCAGATCTCATGAATCAACCACCTTATATTATGAATAGTTTTCAGAGATTTACATCTCAAGAAATTGTAGAAAATAGACTTCGACTAAAGGCTTCAATTGATGCAACCAGGTGGCATCCTTGAAATATTTCAAAGATGTACTTTTAGAGGTGATGATAAGTCTAATACATCAATCAATCGTGGAAATTTTTTGGAAATTTTAAGCTTTGTAGGATCTTACAATGATAAAGTAGCTGAAGTTATAGATAAAGCTCCAAAAAATGCCACTTACACACCACCAGGAGTGCAAAAACAAATTTTGCAAGTCATAACATCTAAAATCAAGAATGTTATTTGTGAGGAAATTGATGATGCAAAATTTTGTATAATTGTTGATGAAGCTGTAGATCAGTCTAAGAAGGAACAAATGTCAATTGTCTTAAGATTTGTTGACAAAAATGGTTATGTGCAAGAGCGGTTTTTTAGGCTTGTTCATGTTAAGGACACTGTTGCATCAACATTGAAAGAAGCAATCTTTTCAATCATATCTAGATATAGTCTTGATTTTCATAATATCCGAGGATAAGGTTATGATGGTGCAAGTAATATGCCAGGAGAGTGGAATGGTTTACAAGTATTAATTTCAACTGAATGCCCTTATACTTACTATGCTTATTATTTTGCACATCGTTTACAGTTGGCATTAGTTGCAGCATCAAAGGAAGTTATCCCTATTTATCACTTTTTCACTAAGCTACACAACAACATCAATATTGTTGGCTCCTCATGTAAGCGTAATGACCAATTAAAAGTAGCCCATGCTGAAAATATTATTCATTTACTTGCAAATGATGTACTTGAGAGTGGAAAAGGACTTAACCAAATTGGTTCTTTACAAAGGGCAGGTGATACTCGTTAGAGTTCTCATTTAAAATATATTTCTAACTTAATCAAGATGTTTAGTGCAACATGTGAAGTTTTATTAAACATTATTGAGGATGGGGCTACACCTGCTCAGCGTAGAGAAGCAGATGCAGCATATGAGGCAATGACTTCTTTTGAATTTATTTTTATTTTACATCTCATGGAAAATTTTTTAGGGATTTCTAGCTTGCTTTGTTAGGCCTTACAACTTAAATCTTAGGATATTTTGAATGCAATGCATCTTGTTTCATCTACTAAGGCATTAATTCAAAAATTGAGAGATAATGGATGGGATGACTTACTTGCAAAGGTAAAATCTTTTTGTGAAGCAATCAATATGCATGTGCCTAATTTGAGTGCTCATTATATTATAAGAAGAGGAAGGGCTCACCATCAAGACAATGATATTATAATAGAGCATTATTACAAAGTTGACATTTTCAATACTATGATGAATACCCAATTATAAGAATTGAACAATAAGTTCAATGGCAACACAATATACTTATTCTTAGTTCAACTTTGGATCCAAGAGAGATGCAATTATCATTCAGAATTGATGATATTCACAAGTTGGTACAAAAGTTTTACCCACTAGACTTTGTAGAGCATGAGATGTTACAATTGAAGGTGCAATTTGAGCATTTTGAACATGTAAAACAACTTTCTGATTTTAAAACGTTGTCAACTATTTTTTATTTGTGCCAATAGATGGTGAAAACTAGAAAATCAGAAATCTATCCACTTGTGTATAAGGTGGTAACTTTTATTCTCACACTTCCAGTTTCTACATCTACAACGAAGCGATCATTTTTAGCAATGAATACTGTCAAGTAAACACTTCGTAATAAGATGGAAGATGAATATCTTTCGAATTGTATGTTAGTGTATATTGAAAAACAAATTGCCAAAAAGTTTAGCTTAGATTCACTCGTAGATGATTTTCATGATTTGAAAGAATGAAGATCTAAATTTTAATATATTTTATATTGTTATTGTGTTAGTTTAACTTGATGTTATGACTTTTTAATAGCAATATTTGTTATTAGTTATATAAATTAGTTCGGCCCTTCCCAACTGCAAAGCTGGATCCGTCCCCACACACACATATATATAAGATAAAAATCTGCATAGAAAGGTGCTCTAAATCTTCATAGCCAAAAAAACTATACAACTTTTTTTTTTAAATATCAGAATAAAAATCAATTTGCTAAAAAAAATCAACTAAAACAAACAAAATCTGGAAAACAAAACAAAATACCAAAGAAAATGCATACTAAGTTCATTAAAATTAAAAAAATAATAAACTAGCTCTAAACATGTTCCAGGTACTCAAAAACTTAAATGGATAGATATATAATATTTATTTATTTATTTATTACCTCTGCTTCAGAAACCCAGGAGCTAATGAACTTGTTGAAGAAGAATTGCCATGAGCCATAAAACACAACTTAAAAATCAAGCAAAAAAAATACAATTAGTGTAGGATTTTTTCTTCAAATTAACGCGGACAAGAAAGAAAATTTCGAAATTAGGAGATTTGAAGGTACATAAACAAAATTAGAGTCAGGGTTTAGAGAATTGAAAGATTTTAATTTAGAATTTGATGGTGGAATCATTGAGAGAAGCCATTGAGATTTTGGATGCCATTGAGATAAGAAAACAAAGAAGAAGAAGAAGAAGAAGAAGATAACGAGAGCAAGCCCATGTTGTTGAGATAAGGATGGGGCAAGGATGAAAACAAAAATAAAAAATGGTACGCGTGTAATTATTTTTAAAAATAGGGTATTTGATGTTAATGACTCCTGTTTTTAGGGTATTTTTGTAAAGAACATTTAACTTTATTCGGTAGCTATAAGCTTTAAGACCTAACCCAACTAAGCCCAGCATGAACTGGAACGTACACATATAAGAGAAATTTACTAAAAATACCCAATTTTTTTTTAACTTTTTTACTAAAATGCACCCCGTTTACATTTATTACACTTTTACTCCAACCCATTTTCTTCCTTGCTTTTTTTTTTAAAAAAAAAATTGTTTTCTCTTTTGCCCCTTTTTTTTTCTCCTTTTCCCTTCCTTTTTTTAATTTTTATTTTTCTTCTCCTCCTCTTTTTTTTCTTTTTTATTTTTATTTTATCCTTATTTTTTATTTCATTTTTCTTTTCTCTTTTTTATCTTTTCCTT
>CATIWK010572321.1:0-11734 GCA_949634005.1 Mallotus japonicus
ACTCTCGGAATCACCCGAACTACCCACTCTGTCTACATATCTTGTAACCAAACTTCAAAATCACCACAAAAATCACAACCTCACCACAATAATAAATATTCAAAATAAAATAAATAAAATACAAAAAAATGATAAAAAAAATGCAAGAAAAGAGTAGAAGAAGGAGAAAAATGCAATAAAAATGATTTTTTAATTAAAAATAATTAGGAGATCCTCAGAGGGACCGGGTGATTACCCTAGTAGTGTGCTTTGACTTAGTTGGGGCTTGGTTTGGATTTATAGGTCTAAATCCTAAGAGAAAAGTGATTTTGGTTTGAGTATTTAGGAGTGAGAGGGATCTCCAAGTGCCTTAAGAGAGAGAGTGTGTGTCAAAAATCATCCAAAAGTGGTTTTCTTTTCTCTCTCTAGGAGAGAGTTTTTTGAAAAATGTAAAAATCCTCAAAAAAGGGTAACTTTATGAATTTTTATGCTTACAAGGCTACGACCTACGCTTTTGGGTCTAGGACCCACGAGCTTAAGTCTGAACCCATGCGCGTGGGTCAAATGATCCACACAGGTGCTTCTTGGGTCAAATGACCCATGATTAACCCACACTCATGGGTTAACCTGTCTATATGGGCTTTTCCCACCTTTTTTGCTCATTTTTTGGGCCAAATTCGGTTTTTTTTTTTTGTGTTTGGGTGGTTATTTTGGTTTCTTTTTTTTTTTGTTTCTTTTTAGTTTCTACTCAGTCTAAGCACACCCTGAAAGACTCCTGAGCGAGCTTTCCCCCTGTTTGACTGATAGGAATCCTTCATCATTGGATTTTTGAGGGACTATCAAAATTTGAGTATCAACAATTGCCCCCTGCATTATATACATTGATCAAGCTGGTGCTTGTCGATGCATAGGAAGTAAAATTTTGAAAATAAATGAGATAAAAAACTTTTATGAGAGTGTTGTGTAACCTTTACTAAGCTACAAGCAAAGGGTGTTGTGTAACCTTTGCCAAGCTATAAGCGAAGGATGTTGTGTAACCTTTCCCAAGCTACAAGTGAAAAGGTACACTGTATAGCCCTGGCGGGCCTCAAGTGCTAGGTTTTGAAGAAACCAAAGTGCATAAAAACCTTTTGTGAGAGTTGCCACTTGTACTAGTGGACAAGGTGCTAAAAAAATTTTGTGAGAATTGTTGTGTGGTTGTGGCATTCATAAAATTAAGATACTGTGATGCAACTTGGTTTTAAAATTATGATGCATGTGAGTTTGTCGGTGCTTTCGGTGGTTTACCTTTACTGGTAAGGAGTACGTATCAGGAACTTCGAGTCAACCCGGTTACGACTATCTCACCTCGATGTGGCCTTTGCCATTTCTTTGAGGTTTAACTAGCATCCATTTTGCAAGGATGTTTCTAATTACTCAGTGGAGAGTGAGCGTTCCACATGATTATAAGAGAATTTACTAAATGACGTCATTGAGAATCATGACGAATAGGGTAACTTTTGATATCAAGATAATCCCTTTGGAAGTAAATGCCTAAACATAACACAAATCTACCGTCACTGTTCGATCCACTCATCACATGAGTATCCACATGTCTATTCTGATATCTCATATTAAGTAACATGAGACTCTCTACCTCCTACTATTAGTATCACATACTAAACAAGGAAAATAGACAAAGGTGATAGTCAAATTAATATTACCCAAATATTAATTTATCGACTACGAACATTTTATAGCATATGTACTAAATAAATCTGATACTCATATTATCAACTCTTGATAATAGATTTTTTTAACATTATGCTAATGGGTGAATATTCAATTAAATAAACACTTTAGATAAAAGAATACTCTTTATTGCCATTTGGGATTATTATAATGTCAAAAATATGTGATTGGCCTCTAGGGCATACCACTAATGCTAACAGTCTATACCTTCCTGGATGGGCTAGATGACCGGTTAGATAAAGTTCGGAGTGATGTTCTACAACTTCGACCATTTCCCACAGTTGAGCAAGCCTATGCTCAGGTCTGACGAGAGGAAACCCAACAAGCTGTCATGCTGAATGGAAACTCAGAGACAATTCCGAGTACCGTAGTGATCTTTAAAGGGTATAAGGCTCCTCAAATGGGCTTGCAAATGACCAAGGCCGGATCATTAGTCAGTGGAAAGAAGAAGGGCAAAGGAACTGAAAAAGGATGCACTCACTGTGGAAATCCCAAACACACTCGAGAAACCTATTTCAAAATACATGGGTATCTCGAGTGGTGGCAAGATCTGAAGAGGAATCGAGAACCAGATCCGAGCAAAAGTACCGGCCGTGTAGCTCTTGCTACAGAACGAACAACCGATACCGAGTCCCTAGTGTCGAGTATTGATGCTGTTGAAAACACACCTCACTCCTCTAAAGTGTTCAGGTAACAAAGGTTGTGGATTATCTTGTTCTGAACAGAGAGCTTCGAATGACTGGATTATTGACTCTGGGGCAACCGACCACATGACATTTGACCCCAAAGACTTCGTGGAGATTAATCAACCCAAACGAGCATGTATTAAATTGTTGTGCACTAATATATCCAAATTTCTGTTTATTTCAGGATATTCTCACAAAGGAGATTATTGGTCGTGGTACTAAAAGAGGGGAGGTTGTATTACATGGATGACTTCAGTCTAGGAAGAGAAAACATTGTGCACCAGACCAACAACAAAGGCCAATAGATCATATTATGGCACCAAAGGTTGGGACATCCGTCAATAGGCTATATGAAGCATCTATTTCCAAGTATGCTATCCAAGTCAGATGAGTCAGAACTTAAGTGTCAAACTTGTATTCTTTCAAAGAGTCATCATGTACCTTACCCAACAAACTCAAATAAAAGTTGTGTTCCTTTTGCTCTTGTTCATTCTGATGTATGGGGACCCATTCCTTGCTCGGATGGTTCAGGTTTTAAATGGTTTGTCACCTTTATTGATGATTGTACTCGAATGACTTAGTTGTATCTGATGAAACATAAACATGAAGTATTTAATATATTCTGATCTTTCTATGCCATGATTTGAACTCAATTCTCAACCACCCTTCAAATACTACGGTCAGATAATAGAGGAGAGTATGTCAACTACGAGTTCCAACAGTACTCCCGAGCTCATGGACTTCATCATGAGACCTCATGCTCTCAGACACCACAACAAAATGGGGTGGCAGAATGGAAAAATAGGCATATACTAGAAACAGCTCGAGCACTCTTGATTATAGCTTATGCCCCCAGACAGTATTGGACTGACGCTGCATGTATAGCGGTATATCTCCTGAACAGACTTCCATCCCGAGTCTTGAACTTTGACACTCCTCTCCAAACACTTGCTCATCATGTACATCTCCCTTCGGTTCTCATACTGTCTCACCGAGTGTTTGGCTCAGTGGCCTATATTCACCTTCCCAAAGCTCAATGCACAAAACTGGATCCTTGTACCGTCCGATGTGTTTTTCTCGGCTATGGAGCTCAAAAGAAGGGATACCGATGTTATGATCCGGTGACTCGGCGTCTCTATACCACTATAGATGTAACATTTCTTGAATAAAAAATATTCTTTTGTACCTGAGATACCCATTCTTTACTTTAAGGGGAGAGAATGAATGAAGATCAGAATTGGGTATTAGAAAACTAGATGAATTGGTGTTCAGAGGGAACGGCTGCCAATCATAAAAGCCATTCCGAGCTACAAGGGTCAAGATACTCGGAAGGGAAAAGAGACTCGGAACACATTACAAAGCATGAACGTGAGATAGACTCAAAACATGTTACTGAGCAAGGAAGAGACTCTAACCCTATCGTAGAGACTATTTCCGAGCATGATAGAAGCTCAGAACTTGCTACTGAGCATGAAACTGCAGAAGGAACCTCCCTCCTCATAGAGTACACGACCTATCATCTGAGAATACTCCTGAGGTAAATACTCTAAACTCCTCTTCTTTACATAATATCGATGACTCTGTTAGCCATAAGTTGCCTTTCAGACACAACCGAGGAAAGCCACCAAATAGATACTCACTCGACCAGGAATCTAAAGGGGAAAGGTATGCTATTGCTCATCATATATCCACTCGGAGACTTTCTGAGCCCTTAAAGGCTTTTGCATATAAACTGTCTACCGAGTATATTCCCCATACGGTGGAGGAGGCATTGAGAGATCCTCAGTGGACTCTGGCCATAATGGATGAAATGACAGCTTTACAAAAAATTAAACCTGGACACTGGTTCAATTACCTAAGGGAAAAAGAACAGTGAGTTGTAAATGGGTATTCTCCATCAAACACAAGGCAGATGGATCAGTAGAGAGATATAAGGCTTGGCTTGTGGCAAAGGGGTATACTCAGACTCATGGTATTGATTACCAAGAGACATTCTCCCCTATTATAAAGTTAAATACTGTATGAGTCTTGCTATCCCTTGCTGCAAATTTGGATTGGCCTCTTCATCAATTTGATATGAAGAATGCATTCTTGCATGGGGACCTTGAGGAGGAAGTTTACATGGATACACCACTAGGCTTTGAGATCTCATCTAGAGTTGAATGTGTGTGCAAATTACAAAAAGCTCTATATGGTTTGAAGTAGTCCCCTCGAGCTTGGTTCGGTCGATTTAGCTCAACAATGAGGAAGCATAGATTCAGACAAAGTAACTCAGATCATACTTTGTTTCTGAAACATCAAGATGGGAAAATAACAGCTCTAATTATCTATGTCGATGACATGATAATTACTAGGAATAATGAGGATGAGATGGCAAGTCTACAAAAGTACTTGGCAAGTGAATTTGAGACGAAAAATCTCAAGGGACTGAAATATTTCTTGGGTATTGAAGTTGCTCGGTCAAATCAAGGCATATTTCTATCTCAAAGGAAATATATCTGTGATTTACTAGCTGAGACCAGAATGCTTGAGTGTAAGCTAACTGATACACCTATTGCTCAGAATGATAAACTGAGTATTCGTGACGACCAGATTCTGATAGACAAAGGCCAGTATCAGCGACTGGTGGGCAAGTTGATATACTTATCTTACACAAGACCAGATATATCGTATGCTGTGAGTATTGTAAGTCAGTTCATGCACAATCTGAGCAAAGATCATATGAATGCAGTAATCTGGGTATTGCATTACTTAAAGTCATCACCCAGAAGAGGGCTCATGTTTAGAAAACACAACCATCTAAATGTTGAGGGATACACGGATGCCGACTGGGCAAGAAGCTCAGATAGGAAGTCAACATCCGGATATTTTACTTTTGTGGGTGGGAACCTTGTTACTTGGAGGAGTAAAAAGCAGAAGGTAGCTGCTTTATCTAGTGTAGAAGTGGATTTCCGAGGCATATCGAAGGGTCTATGTGAACTTCTTTGGTTAAGAAGTTTACTCAGTGAAATTGGGTATTATCCAAAGATTGAAATGAACTTGTACTGTGATAACCGGGCTGCCATACAGATTGCTCACAATCTGGTTCAGCATGATCGGACTAAACATATGGAAATAGATAGACACTTTATTAAAGAAAAAATTGAAGCCAAGATAGTCAAATTTCCATTTGTAAAGTCCAAAGATCAGTTAGCAGATGTCCTTACAAAAGCTGTCTCAAGCCGAGTATTCTGTGAATCGCTGAGCAAGTTGGGCATTGGTGATATCTATGCACCAACTTGAGGGGGAGTATTGGAACGTGAATAAAATAAAGTCAAAGATCTTATTTTGTATATTAGGAATTAAATATTTATTTCATTTAGGAAGTTATTCTATTCCTAATTAGTGTGTATAATTAGGTTTACCATATATAGGAATATTTGATGTGTATATAAAGGATGTAACCTCTTTATGAATATATATGAAAAATGGAGATCATTCTTCTCTCAATTCTCTTCTCTATTATTGACAAGGAGGGCAGCTTCTGGATTAGTGACAAGCAGTCGACTCGATTCTAACATAATGTAAGTTTAATGACTTTGCCAGCAATATTCCCATCCGACATGCCAGGGCTTCGGTTATCTCAAGGGAAGTGGCCATCTCAACTCGCTGGACCTTAGTAGTTAGAATTTGACCTTGAGGGCTCCAGATGGAAACACCTAGACAGCAAGCTCTACCCGGATGGACAGCAGCATCGGATGTGATTCTGAAGTTGCTATCCTCATATATATGGAAGTTCTTAGAGCTGGGAATAGCTGGTTAGGTGTTTGCACTGTTATTTACTTCCGCATAGTCCTAGTTAATTTTTTGGGCTCGCTGGTGATAGGTGACTATGTCGATCTGCTCATTTGAGAAAATGGCTTGATTCCTTGCATACCAGAGGTACTAAGCAAGGCTGCAGAATTTAGTGAGAGCAGCTAGTGGAAGCAATGAACGCAAGTTTTTTGTGCACTCCCATAAAGGCAATTGAGAGTCTTCTTTCGAAGTTGAGATTCTAAGGCAGCTGAAATACCAAAACCGCTTACTCCAATCACAGTCCCTGATGGCATGTTCTACAGTCTCCTCCATCATTCCGCATCTTCTGCAAATTGGACTTATACCTTTGATTCTTTTAACCATCTCCACTCCTACTGGCAATAAATTTTGTAGCATTTTCCATATAAAAAACTTGACTTTAGGAGGAATAGTGAGTTTCCAAAACCAATTCCAGTTTCTGATCCTTGATGAAGAGGCTTCATCATCTTCTTAAATTTGGTTTAACCCACGGGCTACATGATAGGCAGATTTGACTGTATAGGATCCTGTTTTTGAGTGGATCCAAATTAATCAATCTTGCGGGCTTCGAATGCTTAGAGGGATGGACATTATTTGCTCAGCATCTTCAAGGGCAAAGAAAGAAAGGATTTTTCCTCAATCCCAAGCTTGTTGACCCTCCTAGATTAAACAACTGACTTTCATGTCTTGATCTGTAATTTTATTGCAATTTGGGGCTTTAAAATCAGATGGACCTGGGAGCCATTTATCTATCTAGACTCTGATAATTTGACCATTGCCCACCCGCCATCTTGTCCCTTTGTCTAGCAGAATTTTAGCATCAATAATACTACTCTAAGAATAGCTATGATTAAATCCTTTAGAAGCTTGCATGAAATCTTTTCTTGGGTAATAGCGTGCTTTTAATGTTCTAGCCAAGAGTGACTTGGGATTAGTCATTAGATGCCAATATTATTTACCAAGCATCACTATATTGAAAGCTTGAATGTCATAAAAATCGAGACCTCCATTAAATTTTGGTTTGCACAATTTTTGCCATGAACATCAATGAATACACCTCTCGTCATTTTTCTGCCCCCACCAAAAGTTGGCTATTATGGAATTTATAGATTGGCACACCTGCACTGACAATTTAAAAACACTCATCACTTAGCTTGGGATGGCCTGAGCGACTACTTTAATTAGAATCTCCTTTCCTGCTATAGAAAGAGTTCTCTCTTTCCAATTTAAGAGCTTTTTGTTGACCCTGTCGATTATATTCTGGAATAATTGTTTCTTGGATCTTATGATGGCAGTAGGAGCCCTAGATATTTGGCTTACTTGTCCACTTTCTTTACACCTAAAATCTGCTTTAAAGAATATCCTGCACCTGTAGAGATGTTAGGACTAAAAGAAATTTCTGATTTGTTAAAATTAACTTTTTAACCAGAAGTCCTTTCATAGCAATCTAAAATGTCAGTCACTGTTGTGATCTCCCTTTGGGTGGCTCTACCAAAAATGATGTTATCATCAGCAAAAAAGATATGGGAAATCACAGGAGCACGTCGACAAATTTTAATACCACTCAAAAATTTTTAAGCCTCGGCTTTTCTAAGGAGACTGGATAAGGATTCAGCACAAAGCAAAAAGAGGTAAGGAGATAGGGGGTCTCCTTGCCTAAGTCCCCTTGAGGGTTTAAAAGGAGGACTGGGATTGCCATTAATCAGGATAGAATATGACACCGTAGAAATGTATCTCATGATCAGATCAACACAAGAATTTAGAAAACCTATTTTGAACATCACTTTTTCAAGGAAAGCCCATTCAACCCTATCATAAACCTTGCTCATATCAAGTTTTAAGGCAAAAACCCCCCCTATGACCCTTCTTTTTATTTTTCATGGAATGAAAAACTTCTAAAGCAAGGAGAGCATTGTCAATAATTTTTCTGTCAGACACAAAAGCTGATTATGTTTCATGAATGAGGGCAGGCAAGATATGTTTTAACCTTTTTTTTTTTGAAAATATATGTTTTAACCTATTAGCAATAGTTTTTATGACAATCTTAAAAATGACATTGCAGAGGCTAATGGATCTGAAATCCATAGGTGTTTAGGGATTATTAATTTTAGGAATCAAAGAAATACAAGTATTATTTATGCACGCTGGAGACAAACCTTCATTAAAAATGCTTAAAACAAGATTGCAAACATCATATTTAACAACATGCCAAATTATTTGAAAAAATAAAGCAGGCATACCGTTGGGTCCGGGTGCTTTAGTAAGATACATTTTGGAAAGGGAGGAAAAAATTTATTCTTTTGAGTAAGGCTTGCTTAAATCAGCTTTCATTTGCTCATCTAGTTGCTTGTCCACAGCATCAACTGCCCTATCCATATCATATCCACTTTGGCTTGAAAATATATCCATGAAGTAGTTTCTGAAGGTTTGAGCGATATCATCTTCGTCCTCTATGGTGGATCGTGTTGGATTTGTTATCATGGAAATATGGTTTTGTCTCCTTCTACTCGAGGCTTTCTTGTGAAAATATCCTGTGTTTTTGTCCTCTTTCTTAAGCCATGATACCCTTGACCTTTGTAGCCACATCATTTCCTCTCTTTGTAGCAATACATCAAGTTTTCTACTAGTCTCTTTCTGTTTCTCAATAACTTCATGAACTTGGTCTTGTTGTTGAAGCCAAAAATGCTCCTTCTTAAGTCTTTCCATTTCAAAGTTTATATTGCCGAATGGTTTTGCTCTCATTGCTTTAATGCGGCCTTGCATCCATTTAATTTGGAAATTACCGCTTTGGACTGATCAATTATTAGAAAATTTCTTGAATAATCTTCAATTAGCGGCTTACATGAAGGATCATGAAGCCACATTACTTCAAACCAAAATCTATCAACCCCCCTCCTCCTTTGTTTTTTAATTTCCCAGATGAGCATAATAGGATTATGGTCAGAACAGTACCTAGGAAAATGTTTGGTTTGATAGTGTTTAAAGGCATTAATCCAATTTTCATTAGCAACAAATATGTCAAGTCTTTCTTGAACATTGGTAATAGAAGGGCGACCATTTGTCCAAGTAAAGGGAGAGCCATGATAACCCAAGTCCTCTAGATTCACCTCTTTAAGAGCATTTTGAAAGGCAACCATTTTCCTAATATTTTTACCTGCCCACCCGATTTCTCAAAGGAGAATAAAATTTCATTAAAATCACCTCCACACAGCCAAGGACCCAATTTAGTATCTTTGAGATTTTTTAGAAGATCCCAAGTAAGCTCTTTCAAGTTATCTTCTGGCCAACCATAAATTCCTGTAAATCTCCAATTCCCTTGAGGACCTAAACTCTGAATAAGAATGTCAATATGATGCAATGATTTAGACAGCAACTGAATTGAGAGAGACGGCTGCCATAAAAGAGAAAGTCCTCCACTTCTGCTATTAAGATCACCCAAACACCTAATAAAAATACCATTAAGACCCAACTGTTTTTGTATTAACACCTTCTCATCTTCACTTCTTCTGGTTTCCATGAGAAAAAATAGAGTGGGAACTTATTAAAGAATTAATTTCTTCAGAATCTGAATTGTTCATGGGTTCCCAAGTCCACGACAATTCCAAACCAAACAACTTATGGTTGTCGGCAGGGTTGCTTAACAAATTCCGCCAATGGAACAAAAGAGCAGGAGACATCATAGAGGTTCATTTGATCCATAATGTCTGTCTAGTTCGATGTAGATTTTTTCTTTTTAGCATTGTTGGACCTTCCTTCTCGCTTTCATTTAGAGCAGTTGTGGTCTGTAATTGTCTTATAGGAGCGATGAGGGTCCAGTTTTTGGGTTTTTATCTTCGGGTTGGAGAAGGAATGGGTTGAGAATTTTTTATATCTGTGGAATGGTTTGTTATATTTAAGGTAGTATGGGAATTTTGGATGGGTATATGGTCAGGAGCGGTGTGTGGTAGAGTGTCGATGGATGGTGTCTGTTGAAAGGTTGTCTCTGATAATTTACAGACATATTGGTTTTGCATGTGTATGGGTTCGGGTGAGAGTATTAGTAGTGGGACAGGTTTGGGTGTCTGGGTGGGTATTTTCGGTGACTCTAAAGTGATATGGGAATTTTGCATGGTAATTGGTGTATGGTTAAGGACGGAGTATAGTAAGGAAATAGGGAGTAGGGTCTATTGATGATTTACGTCTGAGGGATTATGGGAATATTGCATGTGTATGGGTTTAGGAGGGAGTGTAGATGTTGGGGTAGAAGTAGCTGGCTGATTGGTTGGTTTTGATGGGTCTGAAGGAATGTGAGAATTTTGGTTAGAGATTAGTGTATGGGCATATGCGGAATGTGATGATGGGACATGGGATTGTGTTTGTTGTAGTGTCATAAGGGAACATTTGTTGTGCTTGTCTGTGGGGTCATATGACGGTGTGGTTGATGGGGCAAGGGTAGTAGGTTGAGTGGTTAGTATCGGTGTTTCTGGATTTGCAAGTGAGGCAGGAGGTGGTGAGCTTGGGGTCAGAGTTTTTCCAATGAAGTCCCCTACAGGGGTTTTTGGTTGGATGTGACACCTGGATAGAGAGGCCATCAGTTGCTCATGATCAAGTGACTGGCAAGGTTGGTCAGGTTGGGTGACGGGAATGGGTAGTGACGGTGATTTTTGGGTTTGTGCGGGTTCAGTGCAGCCATATTGTCTAGTTGAAGATGGATCCATGTGAGAATTATTTGAGTTTTCTGATTCCTGGAATATAGACGTTTTGAGCCATAGTCTGAAGCTCCATTGCCCTTCAGCACTGTCCAAGTCTCCATCGAATTTGTTGCATTATTTTATGGAATGACCCAATCTTCCATAATGGTAGTAAAACACTAGAAGATTTTCATACTTCAGAGGAACCCATAAAGGTTTGCCTTTAAAGCCTAGGGTGATACCATGAAGAAATGGATCCTTAGCTATTACTTCAGCCTTGAACCGAACAAAGCTACCTCCAGTGTTAATTTCATGTTTGTCAACCTGAATGAGTTCTCCTATTTTTCTAGCAAAAGCTTCAATAGTTTCTATATTCATGCAACTTAGGGGAAGATTGTAAGCTCGGATCTAAAGAGTTTCCGTCGAGAAAGAAATGTTTAAAGGCTGGTCATTATCAGATATTTGTTTCAGATAGAAGATTGAGTTCTCGAAATGCCATGGTTCATTCCGAATCACCCATTCACAATCTTTTTTATCTTCAAACCAAAATAAAAATAAGTTTTTGCCCCATTCCCAACATATCAGTCGCTTCTTGGGTTTCTACGCACGTTTCATCTTGTCCATGAGAGCAAAAGAGTTGAAATTTCTGTCTACGAGAAGTGATATGGAACCTCCACAGTCAAGCTTGAGAACCCCTTGGATATGCGGACCCACAACACATTAACATGAAAACCCTAAGAACCAATTCGATTTCAACCCCTAAGAAAAGGTTAGATTTCAGATTGCTTAGAATAATGATTAAAGAATCAGAATAAAGAAAACTTGTTTCTAAACTCCAATTTCGAAACACTCCAC
>CATIWK010572341.1:0-12947 GCA_949634005.1 Mallotus japonicus
GTAGAACACTTAGAATTTGTTTAATACATCTAGCTGTGATGCAATAACTAGAATAAGAAAGGATCTCAAAAAATAAGGGTTGACAATTATAGTAAGAGTATGTTGGTAGTTAAATGTGTTTAATATAGGATTTATTTTACAAAATAAAAGGAAAGTTTTATGTCATTAATTAATTTTTTTAAAATTAATGAACAAAAATATGTAATTTTATCTTCACTTTTAGCCCTCTTGAGACTGAGGGAAGGGAATTAATAAAAATACATTTGCAAAGGGATTAATTTTTTACCCTTTCAATGGTTATTTTCTTAACATAATCCATATAAAACAAGGGCAAAAAAATTAGGGAAAAAAAGCCACTAAAACTAACCGAAAAGTGTTTTTGTTAAAAAACTAATAATACGATACTGTTTTTTTAAAAAGAATGTGCTAAAATTGTTAAAAGTATAAAAGTTCAGGATTTTTTAGTTAATTAGGCCATGATGAGTCAGCAAATTTTTTTGATTTTTAAATATTTAATTCCACGTCAGACAGCTCCGGCGCCACATCCGCTAAAAAAGCCACCGGAAAGTGTTTTTGTTAAAAAACTAATAGTACGATACCGTTTTTTAAAAACTTGAAAGAATGTGCTCAAATTGTTAAAAGTGTAAAAGTTCATAATTTTTTAGGTAATTAGGCCATTAGAATATGATTAGGCATGATTCTTTTTCGTTGTCTTAGTTATTTTTAGTGAGCCTTCAAAAAAAAAATATATTTTTAGTAAAGGTAATTTTTTAAGTTTTTTTTTTTTAACACTATTATCTCCATTAAACAGTAACATAATACAAAGTGTTAAACAACCATCAGGGAGATTAACAACTCAAAAAGGGATACAACCGGATTACATCAAATAGCTAACAAGTAACAACCCAACCTACTGCCATAACCCAAGACACCACTGCTAGAAGAGCTGAAGTCTTCCCACCAATCACAGACCTAGCCCTGCTTGAAAGCCAAAACCAGTTCAAAATCTGTCAGATTGATCCTTTACCAGCACCGCTATAGAAGTTTCACCTGATGTTTAGTTAAACCCTCATTCGAATTGAACTTCCACTAGCCTAGAGGATGAGCAATTCAAACAGTCCGCTGCACTCTATCAGACGAAGAAAGAAACCTTGCGTAAACTGCACCAGGAATGCTCTGAAAGTAAAACCAGATATCAGCAACTATATCAACAATCTCTTGCAAAACCAAAAAATCCACGGAAAGCAGAAAGCAAAAGAATCTTATGTGGATAAAATAAAAAAAAAGGGATTGACCCTAAAGCTAATAAAAATTACTATATATTCTAAGACAAAAGTAGAAAAACGTAAAAAACCAAAAGGAGAGGACCATGGCTAGAAATTGATCCTAGAAACAATGGAGTAACAGTAGCAAAAAGAAGACTCTAGAGAGAAAACCGTAACAGTTGGATCTCTTATTCTAATTTTTTAAGTTTAATGCAAATAGAACAGATTTTGAGTCCTTACATATGTCTCAAAAATGAGTGATCCGAGTCTTATTATGCATCAACACAAAATCCTTTTTTGCCTGGACTAAGCGGCAAATCACCTCATTCGAGTAAAAAATATGGAATCAATTTCTCAATAAAGGACTTTTCTTAGTCACATGTTTTCATAGTTTTATCCTTCTACTGTTGCAGTCTCTTCCATACCATCAATGGTTTGTGCTGCTAAGTGCTAACAAAATAGCTGCCAATCGTTTTGAGGAACAGTACAGGAACGTTGTTCAGCCTGCATATTCTGATTCCTGAAAAAGTATTTTGTTCTTTAAAGTAAACTTAGGCTTGCAGCAAACATGCTCAGAAACAAACTAGCCTCAGCAGCCCGTTTGTCAAGTGATTAAAGCAAAAGAGATAAGCCAAGGCTACAAATGAACTTCAAAACTCACATTATTTTCTTGTACAATATAAAAATTGACTGTCCAAACAATGTCCGAAGAGTACATGTTCTATGTAAGGGTATGGAAGAATTAAAAGATATAACTGGACATAAAGCTAGTATACGCAGTAACATCCACCCAGTCCGGGAAAAGGCCCTTCAAATTTTTCGCTCTATTGGACAACACTTGGTCTATCACAGCAAGTTGCACCCTTAAATCGTCAGAACTGTTACCCTGCACTTCCCACAACAGTTTAGAATGATCACATAACAATGAAAACCTATAAAATTATCATTCTTGCAGTGTCATAAAGAGTCAAAATCGCCAATTGTTTACTCACTGCCTGAAAAATTCCAGGTGGTGAAACAAGGTAGGGGAGGGAGAAACGAAGTGCAGCTGTGCAGTTGTATTTAATGAAAAAGTACAGGAGAATGATAGTTCAGAAACTTGCAGACATAGTTGCCAGTTATTCGACAAAACAAGATCAATGTTTCAACTTACAATATTTACTATTAAGCAAATTCATTAGGAGAAGTCTAAAGAAACACATTAAGTTTGAATTTTCCATGATCAGTAAGATCAACATAATACATGTGCTCTAGGATACCATTTTAATGAGGAGCTCAAATATGCATAAAATGCACGGCTTTACCCCTCAGGGTTATGCAAGGTTACTAGGCAATAACAGTGGAGCTTAAAATGGGAAACAATAAATGAGTTTATGCTTAAGAGGAAAATTTCTAGAAGAGACAGAAATCTACCTCTAGCCAGAATATCCATTTATCGTTGCTAGCTCCACTAAGTCGACATATATATGATGGTGGACCACCATCGACTGCTTCAGGAGCTGAAACAATTTCAACAGGATTATATATATTCATTATGAATTGGGCCCAAAAGAATATGTATATTCATTTTGAAAAGGTCAAAAGAATCTTACACAGAACCCAGTGGATAAAGGATCTTATACCTGGAAGTGTATTATCTGCAAGTGACCAACTGGACAAGGGACCGGTAATGTTAAGGACAGCAACCCAGACCTCCTCTAAGTCCCTGAAAAGACATAATTCATAAACCTGATTTGTGTATTTGAAGTAAAAAATATATATATATGAAGTCCCATAGAGATCATTCCATTCTACTCACCCTAAGGAAAGTTCCAGGTGGATTCTCCGAGATCCTTCACTGGAAATAGTATGAGGCTTGTAATTAGACAAGTAAGGGAAAGATCTATATTGCTCTGAAATGTCATCACTCCTTGCAGGGAACTTCAAACTTCTTGAGAACATAAGGGATACTGGAAACAAAGCCTAAGGAAATAGTTGAAACTAATGTTATATATAAGATTGTTATGCGTGAAATTGAAGAATATTCATCAATATTAAACAAAATTAGTGAAAATTATGTAACTTTGATCCTGCCGGGACTAAAAGAATAAACTTTACTGCTGCCACAAACACACACATATATATCTTTATTTATTCTTTCATACGTAAGGATTTATCATGACATAAACTCTGTGTCAGGCATAGGATATCCACAGAGAACGCAACAATACTTTATGAAGGAATGTGTCTCACTCATTTCAACGATAAGGTTGAGATGGAAAAGTACTAAGATGCATAAATAGTGGAGGAAAATGGAGACAGGAAAATATTGGAATTGTAACAAGGACATTACATTGCCATGAGTGGAGAAAGAAAAAGAAAGGTTAAGGACTAAGGAGAGACTCAAAATTCAAAAACTAACACGACGAATCTAGAATTTTGTTGGGGAGTGGTTGAAAATTTGTGGCACTGGCATAAAAGTGTAACGCACAGAATATTGCCTCAAATCATAGCAAATAAACAAGAATGCAACCTACCATCCAAGTCTCTCGGTGAGACAAATTAGCAGTTTCAAAAGCAAAATCTGAATCAACGCGTAAAACCTTTGCCACTTCAGGTGCATATTTAAAAACAAAAAGTAATGAATTGGAATCCACAACAGAAAAATCATAACTGCAGTCCATGACCCTGTTTGCATCTGTCAATCCACAAGAAAAAAGTTTCAGGAAAATATAACCAGAAAGAGAAACTTCAAATAAATCATAAAGCAAATACTGACTAAGTCTTCAAATTAACATATCAAAACGAACAGCAGAGTTTTTTATTTCCTTCATACCTGCAGTAACAATGGTGTGCTGAAAAACAACCCTCTTAGGTGCACTATTGCTGTAAGGAAAGAACTGTGACGAGAGAGCCAATGCAAGCACACTAACATGCAGCAAGAGCTGCATGATGGAGGACCTAGCCAACCATTGGCTGCAAATAGGTAGTAGAGGGCCTACGCACCAACCAGTTACAACCCCAATTATTGCTGCCACTACGATATCAGTAACATAATACCCTGAAAGTAGAGAACTGATCATTGTTACTAACAGGTCAAATGATTGCCAGGTAACAGGATTTCAGAAGTAGGATCTACTCCAGATAAAAAGTAAGATTAACCATTATAAATTATGATCATTGAAACAAAAACCTCAAAACTTAAACACAACTCACAATAAGAAAAGTTCAATAAAGCAATTTTATGGAGATGAAATTTAATGTGCACCTGCTGTAATCAAAAACTAGAAATTTCCTCCAGACTTGTATTAAAAGACCCAGTAATTAATGACTGGCACAGCCATAAATCAGTAGACAAGTGACACAAAAAAGGGCAGAATCCCTTCCACAGCTTGATAAAGAATATAACTGAGCCAGTTATTCAATCTTAACTGATGGCCCCTAAATGTGCAAGCAAAACTCAATTTTCCAGATAGAATTAGACCAATGAACATCCAGATTCTAATACTTCTTTTTATCAGCGTCTCATGTTGAAACAACCAAGACTCTAGATTATGCAAAACAGCCATGCATGATTTATGGCAGAAGGCCTGATTATTTTCAAAAAAATATATATATATATATATATATATACATCACCATAAATAAATGTTTAGGAAAACTAACCATAGGGTGGAGGAACAGCACCCATCATGCCCATCTTCTCAATCAAAAATTGGGCAAGAAGTCCACCAAAATATACTGAGTACATGAGACATGGAATTACAGGTATTAAGTAGATGGCTGCAGATCTGAAAGCAAATCATTAGTAGAATGCAAAATTAATTTCTTTTGAAATTAGACAAGGGAAGAAACAGATGATTGCAAAACATTTGGCATTGCTGATCAACGATGATTTGCTGGATCAGCACAGAGATCATACTTTTCTCATAATTTCACCAACATGAGCAAGAAGCTAAAAAGTAATTATTATGGCCGTGAATTGGTACTAATAGTGTATTTGATAAGCTATAGGCAGTTGACATATTTTCCAATATGCCAAAAACCTAAGTTTGGGAGCAAATCAGACAGTCAATGTCTAAGGATAGCCCAACAATCTCAAAGCTATAAACCTACTATATAACAATAAAGATTTTGTATAAAGAAAGGGCAGAAAGTGGAAACAATGGGAAAAACGACATTTTTATTCATGATGAAGAAAGAATTTGATAACAATACAACCTGAGTGATTGACGACCATAAGACTTGACACAAAGTTTAAAGAAAATCCATGCGGGAAGCATAAAAGCTGACACAGAAAAGGTCAGGAACCCTCCACTCAGCCCAGCTGCAAGATAAGCCTACTTTACCAAAGTTAGCCATAAAAATTTACAAATTTAAAGGGAAATTAAATTATTGCAACAGCAATAACACTGACTACACTACGTACCAAAGTTAAGCAAGCATAAAATCCAAACGCTCCCCAAAACCAAGCTTCATCAGATAGTTCCTGCAAAATCCATTCTGTGTCAGTAAGAATCTAGGGATGAATGGTGCAGCCACACTTGAATTTAAATAACCATTCAGAAAATGAGTACATGAACTTATTCAAACTCCATTCTAAATTAATGCCATGCATTACAAATTACGAAATCCATAAGAAAAAAAAAATCTGACCAACAAAATAAGAACATAGAGAGAATCATATGTTAATCTTTATTGCAATTTTGCATACTCTCTAGAAAATGTATCTAGCAATTAACACTAGGGAACTGTAAAAACAATTTCATCAGTGTGTTTCTGGGTTTACTCCAGCAGTTACCGCTGCTGTGCTTCTTAGAGGCCTTGTCTAGTTATAGTCGCAAATAACAATATGTTAATTGAAAAGAGACCACATACTGGAAAATAATCTTTATCACACTAGATGGAATACAACTACTAAGAAAACACAAGACATATTGCTTCATCTGCAAAAACAGGGTTTCTTGAAAGCAAACTCTATGTTTGATTTCAATATTCCAAACAGCTGATTTTTCTCTTGGCTTCTTGTAATTGATACCAGGGACAATTTAATAAGCTCTTCCACTCCTAGTAATGAAAATCAAAATTTCTAATGACAAATAAACATGGCCTCTGCTGGTGATACCTAAGAATATACGAATGTACTTGTAATACCTCCTTTGGTTTCTTGACAACTGAAACATCTCGAGAGAGGGGAAAACAACTCCAAATAATTCTTGGAATCAGTAAACCAATAAGCGAGCAGGGAATGAACATCATGAAAGCCAGATATGGGTGAGCGAACCTGCATTTGAATCAAGCATGTCAACAATAGCCTTAATGACTCATTCTTTACATTTATCAAGTTAAATTCAAGCATTGTGGAAATTCAACCGTGCAACCAGTTATTTTCATAAATTTTTATTATATTCCTTCATCATCCATTAATTATTTTTAATTGACAAAATTCCACCAAACCTTTTACATTCAAAAAATTGATTTTGAAAAAAAAAAACAACTCATGGATAATACAGTTGGGCAACCATAGAATACACCCACCAGTTCATTGCATGACTAGAGAAAAACAATCTCACAATGGAAAAGATAACAGGCAAAGCAATTGCCAGCAGAATCCCAGCAGCATGTAACAGTAATCCTGGATTAAAAAAATTGAGGATGTTATAGAAGATCTTCAGCATCTAGTGCACATGTACTAACATCCTATGAGGCACATGAACAAAACTGTGAAAGATTTATCAGTGCATAATGTGTGCTGCAATGAAAACATGAAAGGTATGAGACAATGAACCAGTGAAGACTCCACCTTTCACAAAATCATAGAAGGTTGCAAACCCATAATGTAACCCTGAATCCAGAAAACGCAAAAGGAATGGCATAACCAGAAAGATGATAATGGGAATGCTATGAAGTACCAAAGCTACCCTTCTTGAATAGAATATCTGAAAGAATAACAATTGAAAGAAGATGATATATAGAAAAGCACTCACCTAACAAGATTGTCATAATCTTTACTCATAGAACAAAAAGAAAACATTATTAGAGTAGGAATCATACTATCACCTATTTTCCAACATACCATGAACCAAGATAAGTAATCAAAGAAAACAGCTCGCTCATCCTTGTCACCATCAGAAGTAGCTCCAAGGGATTCCCTTTGTTGGGCAGTTTGCAGCTTAGAAGAATTTGCAAACGCTTTAAGTATGCTTAGAAGATTGTCTCCACGGGCTTGCATGCTTCCAGGTCTAGTTTTAGAACATTTGATGCATCAGAAAGGTGCTGAAGGATGAATTATATAAAAATCCCACTGAACTATATCTACACCAAAGTGGCAGATGTAATGCATACAGTATTTTGTCCAATGTATCATAAGAGGTATGGTAGTAATAACCACCAAGAAGAAAGATAATATCAAGGCTGGGAATGTCTCCATAATCTTGGGAAAAAATTCTGTAGTCTGTATCTCCAGGAATAACAGGAAAGACATCCTATACACCAAAAATCCACAAATCAAAATTAAATTATTTAATGGAAAAAAATAAAAGTGCTGGAAAATAATTTTGGTGGAAAGAGAAGAGAGAGGAGGTGGAGGTGGACTCTATAGGCTTGTGCTGTGTATTAGGAGAAGGCCATGCAGATAAGGAAGGACAAAATAAACTGATGAACAATGTATTAGGTATGTCAGGATGGACATACTAGTTAGAACTATAGATAGGAAAATGAAACAAATCCATGTAGATGTTCATTGATGAGATGGCAAATAACCAAATAATATATATAACCTTTTCCCCTTCATTGTAACCAAACAATATAGCACTCAGCATAATGGCTTAAAATGAAATTTCATAGACTGTATTTATGGCAAAAGAAAAAATAAATAAAAACCTGAGCAGCACTATGTGCCATGGGATATACTGCAGATTGAGCATAGACTACAGAAGGCCAAGCACTAGGCCCTGATTGGCAGACTAAGTCTGTTAAAAGAAAATAATAAATCAGAAAATAGAACTGCAATGGCGCAAAATGCTATTTAATATCAAAATTTAAAACATATAAATTAAGATCTTCCTCATTTTAGCTCCATTAAACTTCATAAGTTTTGTTTTTTCGCACCACAAAGATGAATCCCACAGTTAGCAATATCTTAAAGTACACTTTTTTTTGTATGATTTATATATCAGGGACATAAAAGTCAATCTATTCTGCCCCAAAATCTAGTTCCATTTTAACCAAATAATAGAGGAGTTGTTTAGTGAAAAAATTAAAAACTTTCCAGAAATAGCATCAGGGTTGGATCATTGCTTACCAGGACCTCCAGACCCAGATGCTTCCACATTAATAGAAGCTCCTATCGAGTTGCGCCATTTATTTGTCTTCATGAAGCCATGTGCACCCTGGAACATCATTGTAAACAGTCTCACTTAAGCTCAAGAGAACATGAACTGTAGTATAATAATTAATTAAATGATTATGGGTAGCATGGATTTGACAAGGGTGGATGTTGCAGTATGGTTATGTCCTCTCTCCTCATTTTGCAGAGCAACCCAGTTGCCATATTTTCAGCAGAGTGGTTTACAATGTTTCTTCTCCACAAAACTGGTGAACTGTTATAGACTGAAAATACTATCAATCTCGAGAGGAAAGAAAAAGTTTATAGACAAATAGGTTGTGACTTTGTTTTGTCCAAACAAATATACAGATAATTAAATTACAATTTTAAATTCAAACCAATGCTATGATTTCGTACCAACATAAAAAGCTCTTCTGCACCATTAAATAGAAAAATAATAGGCCGAGGGGGGACCCAACCAGAGTCTATGGTAACTCTTGCTAATTCCAGCATTGATGCTGCAAAAACAAGACCCCAGAAAAGGGGGGGGGGGGGAGACATAAATGATCAAGAACAAAATTGCCAGGATACATCATCAAGTAGTTCAGGATATTTAAATTGCTCACCCACGCATGATCCACAATCACTAGCTCCTGGTGAACCAAGTGGACTATCAAAATGGCCATTAATTAAAACTGACGGGTCTGTGTCTTTTGAATCTACAGAGGATATCCTGTCATTGAATACAGATGGTTTTACACATTTTTGCAGCTTACAATGGCACATGTATAAATTCAAAGTCACAAACCTAACGGATCCCATATCATTATCCCATTGTTAGATAGGATACTGTTCACTCATTACCTATATACCACTTCAGCATTAAGGGTGCCATGCCAAAAACCATCCCTTGTGGTTTATTGGTATATCACCATGAAATTTAATTTCCTACATTAAGGCACTGCATAATAATGTTTTTAAATAATTTCAATGATATAGTTAAAGTCCAAATTTCTTGAGGAAGTCACAATGATAACCCACGTCAGGAAAAGCAAAAGGAAGCAGTAGTCAATATCTTCCTCATATTTCCATTGCAATCAATCATTCATGTACTTTAAAACAGTGCCCCCAGAGAAAGAAAAAAAAAAAATTGCTTGAACAACATGCTGCATAACTCATGCTTATGCCAATTCCACACATCAACAAAAAGAAACAGAAACACCAAAATTCAATCAGAAAATAGCATATACGTAATACCTCATAACTATATTCGTATGGTTTCTATACCCCAAAGATATACTGTGTCCTAAAAACACCATATTAAAAGAACCATTAACAACCTCCTCTTCAATCTCAACTCTGCAAAAAAAAATCAACTAATTACACTTAATTACAGAATTTAACATCAGTAAACCAAAGAGAAATCAACTAAATTACAATAAAATCAAACCCAAAAAAATAGCAAGAACCTGAATTCTGATCCAGCTCTATTCTTTATCATTTCCAATTCTGTTTTTATATAAATAGCAGCTTCTCTGAGTCCAGGACGACCTTCCTATTAAACATTTTTTTGAAAAAAAAAAAGTTAATAAATCAAGCATCTAAAAAAAACAAAAAATCTAAGAACAAAGCAGAGATAGTTACTTGGCGACCATCTTGAGCTAAAACTCGAACATGTTCAATAGCTCTAGCCTCGGAAAATCGATCGAGAGGAGCATCAATACCAAGCGGCTTAATGAACTTCATGTGAATAATACAGTAAACAAGCGCTGACATTAAACCGTACATAACAACTAAAGATAATAAAAACTTAAGTCCGGTAATGTCGCCGGAGCTCAGCCTGAACGCCATATCTGCCGATCTCACTTCCTTCTCTTCTTCTTCTTAATGACACACAAAACTATACTTATAGGAAAAAAAAAAAAAGGTATAGATGCTGTTTATTGCTGTTGAATTGAATTGAAGTGTAGATGTTGAATTGAATTGAAGATGATGATGATGCTGGTTTTTGTCTTTGTTAGTAGAAATTGTGAAGAAACTACCACATGGAAGTGTAGTTCAGGAGCCTTCTTGCATACACTACAATGCGTTTTTTTGACTATTACTTGCTGCTGCGCTACTTGTTTGTTTTGTGTATCTGTTGATTTGACTTGATTCAACTATTTGCCTGGGAATGGACGATGAGTTGGGCTTTCTGGTGTTCTACCATTTATTTTGGGCCCACATATGGGCTATTCATGATTTTTTTTCTTCCTTCTAGAAGAAAGATTTGCCTAATCACGTAAGGAAAATTAATAATTGTTGCGAAACTTTTTTTTTTTTTTTATATCCAATCAAATTAGTTAAATCCTAATAAATTTTAATTACTAATAGTTTAAATTTAAAAAATTCAGTAAAATAATAAAATGTGTAGAAATTAAAAAAACAATAAAAAACTGTTTATATAAAATTATTTCTCAATATTAAGATTTTAATTATTCATAAATTATGATATAAAGTTACAATTTGATTTTCTTAAATGATAAAAATATAAAAAAAAAATTGATAAGGTGGTAAAATTGTAGAAATCTGAAAATATCAATAATAAATTGTTTACATGGGACTATTTCTTGATCCATATATCATAGTTAAAATTTTAAGAAAACTTTACCTTCAATCTATAAAATTTTACATTATGTTTTGTTTAATTTCATAAAAAAAAAATTATTTCATTATCAAATGAATTTCAAATAAAATTTATTTTCAAATGATTTTTTTATTGATAAGGTGTATTTGATCAAATGAACAGTTTATGAAATTTATTTGAAATGAATTCCATATTTTTGTTATATTATATTTGGTAAAAATTTTAAATTCAAGATAATTTAAAATATTTTGCTAGGCATGGGAAACTCATCCTTGGTGGTGATTCGCAAAAATGGTTTTCAAATACTAACTGCTAACTGCCCTCTTCATCGTTCCAATGATACTGGATCCTGTATCAAGTAAAAAAAAAAGTAGAAAAATATTTTTGAAAATAAAAATAATGAAGGTATTTTAGTTATTTAGAAATATAAAATTAAAAGTTGTGGAATTCATTTAGAAATTCCATCTATTTTATTACAATTTGATCTAATTATAATAAATTTCACAAATTTAATAAAATTTAATTATACCAAACACACTTTTAATGACAATTTATTAAATTTAAACTCATCTGCAGCTTCACTAATTTATTGAAATTATAATTTTTTATATATTAAATTCATATTAAACAAATACAAATTTTTTTTTATCCATTATTACAATCTCACTCAAGGGAGGGAAGTTTGATTTGGGATGGAATTGTAATGTCCATCGGAAATGTATTTTTTGATAACTACATGAGATGAAAGTTTTCGACTTGATATCAGGTGGTGCTGATGTTATTTTGGGTGTCTCGTGTATTGTCCAAAAGGTTGGATAGTGGGGCTCGTCAAAAAGCTTGGATGGTGGGGTTCACTCTGATGGTTCTTAGCATCAATGAATTCCGGCTCAGTACTTTGCCGCATTTTTCTTCCATGAATAAGATAGTGACCAAATTGGCAGCCTAAGTTAGACACTGGGCTTCTACAACAGAATGGATGGGCAGTGTCCAATAACGCGTATTTATCTTGCACCTCAATCCAAACTCGTTTCAAATTTAAGGAAATTTTGCAGAAATAACAAAAAATAATAATAATAAAATAAAAAATCTTTAAAAATACAGTTAAATTTTTATTCTTTCAATACGGTGGTTGTTTTAAACAATCAAAACTATCAAACAACTTTTCTCAAAAAAAAAAAAATATATCAAACAACTGAAATAATTAAAAGGATAAAACCATTATTAAACCCTTGAACTTTGAATCTTTATTTTATTGAACCCCTTAATTTTTATTGTGTTTTATTAAGCCCTCAATCTTTTTTTTTTGTATAAATTAAGGACAAATTAGACTGAAGTAATGAAATTGTGAAATAAATTTTGTTTATTCAACCACAATTGTAATGTCAGTGGTGAGTTTTAACAGTGTATGTGTCCTTAGAATTATCAATTGAAGCAAATAACCTCAATAGACATTTTTTCTTACACCTTACACTCACATTTTTTCTTTCATTCTTCACAAATCGTATCTCTAAACCTTTCATAATAATATATTTGGCAACAACAAACTTTAATTGTTGCACAATTTTGTTATTTCAGTCTAATTTGTCCTTAATTTATACGAAAATAAAAAATTGAGGGCTTAATAAAACACAATAAAATTTGAGGGACTCAATAAAATAAAACGTCAAAGTTTAGGGGCTTAATAATGGGTTTATCCTAATTAAAATAACCATAAAAATAACTGAAACAACCAAATAAAAATATTTGTGAA
>CATIWK010572366.1:0-11057 GCA_949634005.1 Mallotus japonicus
AGGATTACTACTTGTTGGATTTTATTTAATTCAGTTTATTATTATCAGTCAATATTTCATATTTTGCTTAATTATCTTGTGTTTAGTAAAGGCCTGACTGAATGCATGTTTGTGGATGAATCTGTGACAATGAGAGTTGCAGAGTTCTTTAGCTTATAAAATCTGATTTACTTAGGATCCTTGATCACGAGAGTAGACAAGCCCTTCGGGAATTATAGACTGTTAAAGAGCTTAATAAATCTAGGTAGTTCACTTGACCACGAGAGTAGGCTGTGTCTACTCTAGATATGCTTGAGTGACTTTGAGAAAAGCCTTAGGAATTTTAGAGCTGTTTACCTTTGACTGAAATTAATTAATTGTTTTAAGTGAATTCTGTAATTCAAGTAAGTGCCTGGTGAGCGAATTCCAAGCTCTAGTTTCCAAACATTGAATTTTCCTTTAGTTTATTAATTCTGTTTTTTTTGTTTTATTTCAATTAAATCTTAGTTCAAAATTTATCATCAATTATTCATTTTATTATTAGCTCATAAGGATCAATATCATACCTAGTGTTAGAATTTATTCCTCCCTGTGGGAACGATACTCTATTTATCATTATATTACTTGTTCGATTCGTACACTTGCGGAAATTGCACAACAGTAATTATTGGGGAGATACTGAGAAAATGAACTATTTGATCTTCTATGCTAACGTAAGGATCCTAGAGATAAGTTAGAATACATGAAATTTTCTTTATCTTAATTGTATGGTGAGGTTAAAGGTGGAAGCTTATTTTTTATGGTGAAGTCTGCTTTTTCTGAGATATATAATGATTATGTTGTTGTACATCAAACTGGTTTTATGAGTGAAAATCAGTCACAAAGTAGCCTTTTAGTTGAAAGTAGTCAATCTGTTAGTTGGAAAACCAATGTCAATGTTGAAAGCAAAGTTTAAGAAGCATAAGATGAAGACTGGTGTGGGTAGAAGCAAGAGATCTGAATTATATATATATTTGAGTGAGGCAATAGTAGAGGAAAAAGGGAATTTTGATGTGTTGAGGTGGTGGAAACTAAATTTAGAGAAATTCCCAACTCTCTATAGATTAGCTTATGATGTGTTGGTTGTCCTAATCTCCACTGTTGCTTTTGAATCAACTTTCAGCACTGGTGGCAGAGTCCTAGATGTATTTAGGAGTTCATTGACTCCTAAATTGGTGGAAGTTTTGATTTGTACCCAAGATTGGCTTAGAGTGGCTTCAAAGCCAATTTCAATTGAAGAGGCTAATGATGAGCTTGAAAACATTGAAAAGGGTAAATTTTTTCTGTCTGATTTTGATTTTGTCATTTAAATGCTAAGAAATGAATACTATCTAATCAGTTTTATTACTTTTATTGCAGATTTACCCCAGTTCCTATTGGCCCATCCTCACTATTAATATGATTCTTGTTTTCTAACATAAATAATATATTTGCTCATCCTTCACTTATTTTTTATTGTGTTGGATATGCATATATTTCTGCATGTTTGTTACTTTTGTTACGAGTTATGACCAACACTTGATATTTGCATTTATTGTCTGTGTTGCATTAGCAACATCAATTGAGCTATGTGTCTATGTTTTTAATTTGGTACCTCAACCTATGTTGCTTTTTTATGACTAGCTTTTAGATGCATTCAATGATGTTGTTGCACTGTCAGTTTGTGAGGCTATGATAAAGCTTCCACCTATTATTTTCTAATTTTGCAAAGAAATTCTTGATCGTATTTCTTCGGTGACTAAGTTATTTGTGTTGTCATAAGTATAACTGTCTTCCTTAATTGACTGAAATAACTGTCTGAGCCTCTTATTTTATCTAACTTTTGTTCTTAATCTCTGATTCTGTTTATTAATATTCTAAAGTTGCTTTATATTGCAAGGAGTTACTGACTTTATTATTGCAGAATATATATAATCTTATATTTAGTTATTATCTATGCTAAGTACTTAATGCAATGTTCCTGAGCCTTGTTGCCTTTACACCTGCACTCCATTTACCATTATGCTTGAATGTGCTTACATTGACTTCATAGGGAGTATACACTACACCTTTTTATTTATATTTGTCTTTCTTTTATTTTGAATTTTAAGGCAATGATGAAATGCTTCCACCTTAATTACATTCTGAGGAATGATTTTGTTATAGTTTTTATGGTTTGATGGCATTTTTAATTGCAGCTGCCCAATAATTATACAACATTCTTCTAATGAGTTCACACAGATCTTGAGCTTCAAAATTCATTCATTATTATTTTCTCAAGTAATATTTCGACCTATTTTTTTCTTTATTTTCTAGGTTAACCTTTTGCTGTTAAGTGGAAATTGAAGGTCCTAATTTTTGTGGCTGTTATTTTGCAATGATATTGACATTAGCTTTTGAGAAAAGCATAATTAGTTTTTGAATACTGTATACAGGTTAAAAAAATGCATTTGTAATGGGCCTCGGGCCATTTTTTTGTAAGAGCCTTTGGTCTTGTAAAACATTTATGGGCTAAGCCCACAATTTAATGAAATATTTTAAATTTATTTGAGTTGGGCTAAATATATATAGCCCAAATAATAAGGCCTCAAATATTGGCCCAATCTGATTAACCGAACCAATATTCTTACTCCACCTAAACCGTCTGTTACATAATCTGAAACACTACAGTTCGGTGTAAGTTACTTGCAACTGAAAACTTATTGGTTATGCTTTTGTATACCCCGAACCCACCTGAACCGCTCGTTGCTCACCGTTAGACCAAACAGCACTGTCACATACCGCACCACTTCTCTTGGATAATAAATTTATTTTAGACAAATTTAAATTTACTTTATTTATTTTAAATTTAATTTAACTTAATATAGTTTAAAATATGTAAAATATAAATTATAGATTTATAATAAATAATTTAAATAATCAAAATATTGTTTGAAATTATCGTTTGAATATAAAAAAAAAAACTATTTTTAAATATTGTCATTTTAAAATTTCTTAAAAAATTTAAATTTTTAAAATGTAATAAATAATGCTTTAAAAAATATATGTTTTCTGCCCAGGTTGTGTTGGTTCGTTGGCATCCCCCTTCTGATCCCATGGTGAAAATTAATACAGATGCTGCTTTCACTTTGGCAACTTCTAAGGTTGGTCTGGGTGTGGTGATTAGATGCAGTACAGATGCTATCCTTATGTCTGTTGGTATGATCATTCATGATTGTGTTGATGTGGAAGTGGCAGAGCTTCAAGTTATTCGCTATGGTGTGCGTCTTGTTATGCAGTTTGGTTTCTAGCATGTTATCATGGAATCTGACTCGCAGTCTGCTGTTACAAGACTTAATACTTGGAACCTTGGGTACTCCATTCATGATCTGCTATGCGAGGATATTCATCATATGGCTGTTAGTTTTCTGCGGCTTTCTTATTCTTTTACTCGCCGTGAAGGCAATATGGTTACAGATTGTTTAGCTAAGGGTGTTATGTTGTTAGGTTCTGATTTTCTCATTCAGGGTTCAGTCCCTTCTTGTGCTGCTCTGCAGTTGATAGTGATTGTATTGTTTTTTATTCTTAATGAAGTCACTTTACTCTAAAAAAAAAAAAAAAATACTTCAACTGCAAATATTTCCTAATCTAGCATAAAAAATTTTAAAGAAAAATGTATAAATAACATTTATTAAATTTTGATTTTTTTCTTTTTTAATAAAATAAAAATAAATTTAAGAACTTTTTTTATTTAAATTGTCAGTTAGGTAGCGGGGACATGAATATGAGGACACGGAAAAACAGGATACACACAGAGAACCAACTTTTAATTGAAGAGTTTATCTTCTAAATTAAAGTATTTAGATAATACAAACACAAAAAACAATGAAAATACAAATAAAAATATCTATTAATTAAAATATTTGTACATTATAAACCGTCAATATTCAAACCTCATTAAAATTTTATTAATTCGATTTATCTCAAATAGGATGAGGCTAGATAAATTTAAGAATTCTTTTTGCAATATGTGATGTAATATTGGTCAGTAAGATTCAACATAGTATTAATTATTAGAAATGAAAGAAAATAGGAGGTTTTCTCTAAACGAGTAGAGAAATAGTAAGTTCTCTCGTCGGCGAGAGTAACGTTGTTCAGTGTACTGTTTCCGGTAAATTCTTTTGTTTTTTCAAAGTGTCAAGTATCTCATTCACAGTAACTCAACAGATTGACCTAGATCTCTATCTCTGTGTCTCCTCTGGTCGAACTAAAGATCTTTTTCAAAACCCATCCATCCCCTTCTGTGCTCACTTCAACCCTTTTTCAGTGTTATCGCCTGTAATCATGGCCATTAGCAGCAACAAGCTTCAGCTCATTGATGGTCATAACTCACAACTAAAAAACCCAATATGCACCTTATTGCTCAAGTTCTCAAATCAAGGTGAGAAAGAAAGGGTTAAATAAGGCATCCAATGGTCAATCCACTGGGAGTTAATGGAAATCACAGAATGGGATCCGGGATTATCTGTAGAAGAACTGTATTTCTCAACTGAGTACATATGGATTCAGATGCTATGCCTTCCATTGACTTAAGTTAACCACAAAAATGGGCAAGTAGTGTTTGCAGAGCTCATCTCATCGGACATCTATTAGTCTCTAGATGACGATTATGAGCATGCTATGAGATTAAGATTGAAGAGTGATGGAATCCAAAAGCTAGCAAGGGTTCTCATGGTCGAGGCAACAAAATTCACCGATAGTGCAAGATGTAGATGCGGTGTTTTAAAAGCCAAGAATAGACCTCCTTCTATCCCAGTTATGCAGGCTTCTCAAATCAAACATCAAGCAACTGGTAGCCCCTGGATTCTAGCTTGGCCTTTAAGGAAATTTGTAGTTTCCTGCCTGGAAGCGCGTCTCCCACAAGTCCCTGCTAATAAGCGTAAGTCTACCCATCCTCGGGTAAAGAAGATATCGCGTGAAGAGCAAGGAAAAATTCTTGAGCCAATAAAGCTAAAGCATGCTTCAGAAGATGTCAAGTGCACGTGTTTTGTTAAGTAGCGTGTTGAGTCACTGTGCAGTGTGTGTATTGTGTGTGTTTTCAAAAAAGAGTATAGCTACTCTTTTGGACTGCCTTTGAGCCAAGTCGGGCTCATGAAGTAAAAAATGTTATTAAATATTGCTTTATTTAGTAATGCTTGTGACTTACTTCCTTTTGGACTTTTGCTTATTGTACTTTTATTAGAAATTTTATGTTTGCTTGCTTTATGCTGTCATAGTGGCAGACTCGGTTCACCCTTGAGCCAAATGAGGCAGCTGCCTCATGCCACACCAAAAGTTAGGCCACACACACACACACACACACACACACACACACACATATATATATATATATATATATATATAAAAGTAAGGTTTTTTTTTTTTTTTTTAGAAAAAAAGATTGGTTTGTTAAGAAGAATAGAAAGGCCCATTTGTTTTTCTTTTGACAAAGAAAGGCCCATATGTTTGTTAAAAAAATAGTTGTCAAAAAAAGAACCGTTTATTTTTTCCTAAAGCAATCTAAAAGTAAAAAAGATATGAGATTTCATATCAAAAAGTATTCATCTTCCTATTTTTTTTATACATATAGGAGAAGCTTGGAGCAGGAAAGGCCATCTCTTTACTGCCTACTTTCTTTATTGCTCAAATATTCTCTGACACTCTTCACTCTTCAGTCTATTTTCTTTCTTTTATTATCTTCACCAGTGCCTTATTTGATTCTTGCCGGTCAGGTTTTATCATTCTATCTCTTTTATCTTTTTCTTTTCTTTTTTTTAATTATATTTATATTTTATTGGATATTGTGTTTATATTTTTTTGTTGATCTTGATTTACTGAATTGTTATTTTATTATGATTTATATTTTGGTTAATTTTTTTTAATAAATCATGTCTAATAGAAAATATGAAAGTGGATATCAAAAATTAAAGAAAAAAAGAAAAATTGAAATGCTAATTAAATCTCAGTATGGATCACTTGATTTTTTCATTAAAAATAAAAAAGATGGTACATCAAGTTCATTTGAAGAATCCACTGATAAAATCAATGCTGAGCAAAGGAAAATTATAATTAAAATACTTTACAACAACTAAATTAGCAAGAGCCGAAATTCTCTCGTTTTCAAATTTTGAAATTCTGTAGTTAGCACCGGAGCCCACAATTCATTAGCTTACAGAGGGTGGTTTTTGGCCTCTCCTCATGGCCAATAACCACCCTCCCACCTATTTTTTCTTTCTCTTTTCATCTTCTCCCCTTAATAATCTAGTTTTTTGAAATTTTTCCTTAGTTTTTAGCTCTGTTTTTTTAGTGTGATGATCATTCTTAGTGCTAGATCTAGATCTAGCTTCTTGATAGTCCAAGGTCTTTTGATATTGAGGTTTCCGTTGTTTGCCCTGGTGCCATGGATGCTTGAAATTTGAGCTGTTAATGTCTTGATTTCTCTAGAAAAGGAGGAACAAGAAGTAGAAAGAACATGGCAAAGAAATAGTTTTAATGCCCTCTCAAAGATTCTTATAGTGAGAGTTGTTCTCTCTACATCCAAAGAAGATGGAAAGCGGCTGTAGCTGTTGGTTTTCGGCCGGTAGCAGCTGGTTGTGTACCAGTTCAGCGTTGGATAGAAAGGCAGGGCAGTGATGCTGTGATGCAAAGTCGATGTCTAGTTCTAAACCGAAAAGCATTTTCTTCAGCAGATGGAGTATTGATAGCAAGTCTTTCCTTTTTGGTGATATACAACGCTTTCAAGCTAGTTAGAAGAAGAAGATGGTTCTGTTCTTGAAGTCTTCTTCAGAAGGTTGAAGTGCTGCGTTTGATGTTGGCGGGCATCCGTTCTTTGTCCGGAAAAAGAAGGGGCCAAACATGGCCAGAATGATGTCTTTGCCTAGCTTTTGCCTTTGTATGAAGGCCGGTGGAGTCACTTGCATTAATAGTGCTAGGATATTAGTAAGACTAGTGTCTCTTTTTTGCTTTGCTAGGTGTTTTCCAGTTGGTTGTTTTACTGGTTATCTTTTTTATGCTAGATTTTGTTGCCTTTCTCATAGGATGTTAGATTCATCCTTGTTTAGCATAGTGGTTACCCGCATGAAGTAGCCCCTCTCAGGATGTTCACAATTTCATCCTCTTTATTTTGTCTTTACCTTATGGTAGTTTATTGTATTCCCAGTCATGGGACTCTTATGGTTTCTTAATGAAATCTTAATTCTCAAAAAAAAAAAAAAAAAAAAAAATCATTTGAAGAACAAAATGTACTTGAAAATGAATTAGAAAGAGATATTGGGGCTATTAAACAAAATTGTTGTGTTAATGATTCTAACAATGAAACTAGATTTGAACAATTTAAAGAATATGAAAATAGATTTGGTTTTTTATTTGATTTGAACATGCTAAAAACTTTAGAAGATGTTGAACTAAAAATTTCTTGTCTTAATCTTGAGACTTATCTAACATTTAAAGAACATTCAGATGTTAATGGATTGATTTATTTTTAGAATTAAAAGTGTTAAAAGAAACTTTGGACATAAAAACTAGTACTCCAATTCAGGTATTAAATTACATAAAAAGATTAGATTCTTTTCCAAATGCATGTATTGCCTATAGAATATTATTAACTGTACTTATAACTTGCTTCTGCTGAAAAAAGTTTTTCAAAATTAAAATTAATAAAATCTTATTTAAGATCAACTATGTCACAAGAGAGGTTAAATGGATTAAGTATATTGTCTATTGAAAGTCCTATGCTAGAGCATCTTGATTATAAAACTTTAATATGTAGTTTTGCAACTGAAAAAGCAAGAAAGATGAAATGATTTTTTTTTTTTTACTTTGCTTCTCCAAAATTTTGTCTCAGGCCTCAAATTCACTTGATCTGGCCCTGCATAGTGGCTACTGAGTACGGAGTAGTCCCTAGCAGGGATGGCTTATTCCTCATCCCTGATTTTGTTCTATACTTCTACCTCCGGGTGGATGTTTGTTTCCCCACTTTGTTGGGTGCTTTCGGTTTCAATGAAATCACTATTCTAAAAAAAAAAATTATTAGAGGTTTCTTCAAATGAGTCAATTCCCAAGTACACAGGGAAACAAGATCCAATTTTGATGGTAAGTCCAAAAATTGAACAAGGAAACAAAAGATATCAAATATTACCTATAAAGTTGTCATGTATAGTTTTTGGAATTAACTAGAAAGTATGAGTTGTTAAATCTCTTTAAAGTTTTTGTGTTGGGTGTTTTGAGTTGGATTGTCAATTTTATAATCAACTAAAATTCAAATTTGCACATAAACACTTTTTTTTTGAAAAGAAAAATAATTCTATTGATTCAAACTAGCAATACATCGATTGCAACACAGATACGTATTCGCTAAAAACCATAGAGGATGAAACAACACCCAGGTTAATAGCATAATAAAGTTGCACATAAACACTTAAAAGCTTAAACCATGTAGGGGACCCTCAATTTTATTTGAAAATTTAGATTTGATTTTTGTATTTTTTTGGTTCTGATAAAATATTTTTCTTTCAAATTTAGACTATATTATTATTAAATGTTACTATATTATTAAAAAAATTTATTTTTGACGATTGTTTAATAAAATTAATTTAGATAATAAAGAAAATATATGAAATTTCTCTTAAAATGTATATTTGTAAAGTTTTTAAATTTATAGAAATATTTACAAAAATTTTTCATTTTTAGAAACTAAAAATATTTTCTATAGATTTAAAGATTTTTAACAATTAAAAATATTACTATCAAGTGAGATACATTTTAAAAAATTAATTGAAAGTTTTCTAAAAATTTAACAAAAATTAATAATCTTTAAAAATTCTTTTCAAATTTTAAAAATTTTATATAGTTTAAAAATTTTTAAAAATATTTTTAAATGTTAAAAAAATTAAAAATTCTATAATCAAATGATATATATTTTATTAAATTTTATTAAGAAATTTTGTTAATTATTCTTATCAGTCAAACTAATTTTTATTGATCAAACATAAAATTACTTTTTTTTATTTATAAAATTTAATTATAAATTTTTTTTAAAAAAAAATGTACCAATAAAATTTAAATTTCAAAGAAAAATATCCTATCAAAAATTTTGAAAATAAAGATTAAATGTAAAATTTTAAAGTTTAAGGCTTAAGACAAGTGATAAGAGCTTTTGATCTTGAAATGAGAGATTTTAAACTCAATTTTTCTTGATAAAGTATATGAGACACATTTATGGTAGTGACTTATAAAAATGTATCTAAAAATTAACTACTGATTGTTTGTTCTCTTTCCTGTCCCTGTAATATTGAGACCCTCATTGAGTTAAAAAAAAAAAAAAAATTGTAAGCTTTTAGATAAAATCAAGCGTCAAATTTGACCCTTCTGCCAAGTGCCAACCATATATTAGCTAGCTGTACTGTCCGTTGTACCCTTTGCTTTTCTGCATTTGGTTTTAGAATACCTCCACAATGGAAGCAATTATCCCAAAAAAAAAAAAAAAAAAACAAAAAAAAGGAAAGGATAAATTGAAAAATATTTCTCCGTATATATATATATATATATATATATAAAATACATTTACAGACTCATGTACTTATCTTTTTTTTTTTATCAATTTAATACCTCTACTTATAATTTTACTATTTTAATATATAAACTCGTTTTAAATGTAATTTTTAAACCTCTATTAACACACGTGGTATATAATAACGATTCAACATGTACCACATTATAAGAGTTTAATTGGCTAAAGCTGCAAAGTAGAGGTACTATCAACCAAAAAAAGTGACAAGTACATAGGTGGCAGATACATCATGGTATTTTTTATAAGTTTCAGTGTTGAAATGAAAAAACTGTAAATTAAGGTGTCAAATTGACCAATTGTACCAAGTACAAGGAGTTGTAAAATGTATTATGCTATATATATATTCATGAATTGATATATCTTTTCGAACAAATTTAAATAGAAATAAAGTTCAATTTGACCCTTAAACTTTTCGAGAAAATTATTATAATAAATCCAGTAAAAAATTTAAAATTTTAAATAAAATTTTAAATTTAAGTTTTATATGTAATAAAAATAGATACTAATAAAATTTTATTTCTTTATAAATCCATTTGGTTTGAATTTTAAAATAGTCGAAACTCTTGTAGTTTTTTTTTAAACAATTGGGAGGTTAAAGACGGAAGGGATCGAACTTATAACCTTAACTTTATAATGCCGATCACTTGATGTGTTAGACTATAAAGGGAAGATGTTGAAGCTTTTGTGATTACTAAATATTAAAAAATATCAAATGTGAAAAAAAATCTTATAATATAGAATTTGAATTAATTTATAAAATTAATTTGATATGATTTAAATAAAAATTGTCATTTTGTAATTAATATTTAGATTTTCTATGAATAATGAATTAAAAATTTTACTGAAAAAAAGAAAAGAAAATTGACAATAACTATTGTCCATGAAGTTACATCTTTTACAAGCATTTGTCACTTTCTTATCACAAAATGGAGTAAATGAAAATCCAGCTTTCAATGGTCATCATCTGCTTGGGTAAATGCCATCAATGGTATCAAAACTTTACACTTAATTACAAAATGGTACTATAACTTCAATTTGTATCTTTTCAATCCCTTAACTTTAATTTTAGTTTCACCGGGAGGTCCCCAACCAAAATCCGGCCAATTTTGATGACGTGGGCACCAGAATTGCCACATCATATGCCACATCAGCAGCCACGTCAGCAATTTAAAACAAAAGTAAAAAAAAAGTTATGGTACCATTTTGTAATCGAATGCAAAGTTTTGATACTATTCATAGAACTTACTTTATTATTAATAGTATAATTCTTAAGAAATTTATTTTATGTAATTATCAATTTTTCTAAATTAATTATCATTAAAAATAAAAATAAAAATAAAAATAAAAATTTAAATTAAATTATTATTATTATTATTTACATTTGAATTTTAATATTACATATCTTACTATTTAATATTAAATATTTTAATTTGATTTTTTATTTTAATTGAATTATTTTAAATTATAATTTTTA
>CATIWK010572409.1:0-19140 GCA_949634005.1 Mallotus japonicus
TCCCCCGTGAAGCAGAGGCCATGGGCATTCGCGAAGCCTTGAGTTGGGCGCGGGAGCAAGGTTTTGATAAGTTTGTGCTGGAGAATGATGCTGCCCAAGTCCTGCAACAATTCCATATGACAGATAATTTATCCCCTATGGGATTAATTGTTAATGATTGTCGTGCTATTCTTAGTTGTTTTTCAGATGCTGTTTTACGTTTTGTTCGTAGAACAGCTAATATGGCTGCTCATGTGTGTGCTAAAACAGCTATCTTACAGTCAGGCTCTCATGTTTGGGATAGCCCTCCTGACTTCTTGTTGAATGTTCTTCATTCTGATCTTGTTTAATGAATTTCTTCTCTTTTCAAAAAAAAAAAAAAAAAAAAAAAAAAGAAAAAAAAATCCTTCTTAATAATTCAAGGAAGGGTCCATTTCTTTTTTACTCACTGATGTTACATGACTTCCTGTCAATTAGATGGTCACAGATTTTCAGGAGAGGAGAAGAGATGGTGCAACTGAATCTAACAGACAAATGATATTCGCCAACCTTGAACTTTACATTCAGTGTTTTATCAATCTATAAATAAAAGAATTTATGGCACATTTTGCTGTTTCAGATTTCTGGTATGGCTACCAACAATAGTCCACAGATGAACAAATTCTTACGATCCCTGAATATAATAAATATCCTCCCTCCCATAGACCTTGGATAGTAGCTTGGTTTTTCTATGGTGTAAGAAGATAATGGGTGGATTTGTAAGTGGGATTGAAGTGGGTTTTGACAAGGTAGGCATGGATTTGCTTTGTTAGATTAAGAGAAACGTTGGGCTTTTGAAATGTTAGGGGAAAGAGTGAATCAGTCTTGCCAGATGCCACGGGCATCTCCAAAACCGAAAGGGTTAGCCTTGGCTTGCTTGGCTACAGAAGCCATTGGATACAACACGGGGGTGAATTAGAAATTATGTGAAGAAACAAGGGTAATATAGCAACAAACAACAAAACCCTAAATTCAACATCTCAGCCTTATATAAAGGCACACAGCTAAAACCCTAATTTCTCCATCTCTGATAATCCAGCATCTCCAGCGCCAGCCTCAGCTGAAAGGTACAAACTTTTTCTAGGCTACTTCTCTTTTATGTTTTACCCTGTACAAAGTCGCTTGCTTTATCTGCATGCTTTATTGTACAAGCACATATCGAAGGCTTGCAGGTGATTTACTCATCTGTGAGCTCAAAACTTGTGCAATATATCATAACTCATCCACCAAGTGAAAGTATCCTCTTGATTGTTCTTACTATTTTTCTGGAGGATTCTCACTGGATGATTTACATTTACATTTTGTTAGCACCCATTTTTAATCTTTGATAATTTTTGTACTTGTTCATGATTTTTTTTGCTTGTTTATTTATGTGGGCATGCTGGTTTGTTATGTGCATCTATTGTGTCAAATGGTTTATTCTATTTATGTTATAGAGGCCAATTTGCAGAGCAAATGTGTCGAAAATGGTGAAATTTTGCATTGAAGGTTGGCAATATCAATAATACTAGCGATTCTCCGTGCCTATCAAATGCATCCATTTCATTTTGGTTATGGCCTCGAACAAGTTGCTACATTTCTTTATTATTCTTGTTAATCCATACAGAAATATTGAAAAGTACATAGGCTTTTTAAGTTGTTTTCCATTTGCATTGTTCCTGCGTGTGAATATAATTATTCTCTTGCAATACTTTGAGAAAGTTTAAAGTGCTTTGAATTTCATTTATTAGGAAGAGATTATATGCTGTCTATGTTGTTTCCTTTTGTCTGTCTACAATTAAATTAACATCATTGGATAACTGTATATTTGAGTGTGTCATCTGTTAAATGCCAATTTGCAGAGCAAGGGCGTCGAAAATGGCGCAACTTGCATTGAAGGTTGGCCATATGAATAGCAATTCTCCGTGCCTATCAAATCTCTTAATCTCATTTTGATTATGGCCTCGAACAAGTTGCTACATTTTTTTCTCATTTATTCTCTTACTTTTCTTCCAAAATGAATTAAGTGGAAATATGTCTTCTATGATTTAACTATGTGATCTGGTGGAAATGTTTGATTGAGTGTGTCAGACTATGAATACTGTTACTGAAATGCCTTTCGTCTTTTGGCAATTGACAGGATTTGGATTGAGCAATTGAAAATGTCGAACCCAAAGGTTTTCTTTGAAGTCCTTATTGGCAAGATGAAAGCAGGAAGAATTGTGATGGAGCTCTTTGCTGACGTCACTCCAAAAACTGCTGAAAATTTTCGTGCTCTTTGTACAGGGGAGAAGGGGATTGGAAGATCTGGAAAGCCACTGCACTACAAGGGCTCAGTTTTCCATCGAATCATCCCCAACTTCATGTGCCAAGGTGGAGATTTTACAAGGGGAAATGGGACTGGTGGAGAATCAATTTATGGCTTAAAGTTTGCTGATGAAAGCTTCAAGATGAAGCATACAGGGCCTGGTGTTCTATCAATGGCAAATTCTGGCCCAAACACCAATGGTTCCCAATTCTTTATTTGCACTGATAAGACCCCATGGCTTGATGGTAAACATGTTGTATTTGGCAAAGTTGTGGATGGTTACAGTGTGGTAAAGGAGATGGAGAAGGTAGGCTCAGAAAGTGGGAGGACTTCAGAAACTGTTGTAATTGAAGATTGTGGTCAGATAACAGAGAACTGATGATGCAGGAGGTGGACTTTACTGGTGGAAAAATTTACCATTGGTTATTTTGAGGGAAAACCGTGCTGTTCCTGCCAATGGTACATAGAATACATGAAGACTTGGATACTATATTCATGGCTTCATATGCAGGGTTAGTTTGGGTCAATGGCAAACATCATGAATGCAAACTACTGCCTTGAATTCTTGGCAATTATTAAATTCCAGGAAAATCTTCAGCACAAGGTTGTTGTGGCTCCATTTCTTTTTGTCAAATTTTATGAAATTGATGAAGATATCTCAAGTATTATGCTTAGTGCCTTTTGTTTTGTTGAAATGTAGATATTGAATGCTAATTTCTTGACTTCCATCGATTGTATAATCTCTAGCCACTTCGTGGAGCTTTTGCTAAATAATTTGCAAGAGATTTTTGTTTTTTATGGGATAAAATCTGAACTGCTGGCCATATACCTTTGATTTGCGTATCTATTGTTCTCCACTGAAATTGCCTTCTATCTTCAAGAAAATAACCTTAGCTAACACATACCAAAAAATAAATAAATAAAGTATGCAAAGAAAAGTAAAAGGATAATGGCTAGTGGATCATTGAGTTTTCCTTTAAGTAGAGTATAACAACAATATCATCAGTTTTGGCAACAATCAAATGGAATGCAAAAACCTGCTGCTGGGCATTGGAAGGAAATGCTCATGATTACAAGTTTCCTCCTTTATTAAAATTCATCATCACTGCTACTAAGTACTAACCTCTCCATGTGATCAAAAGATTGAATATCACATTGCTCCCCTACTATCGTCTTCACTCCCAGTCTTCATCACTCAACTGATCATCAAACTCTTCTTTTGGTGGTCTAACCACCAATACCACAGCCCCTAAACTCTCCTCCAACCCTCTTTCCTTCAATTTCCAACCCCTCTCCACCATGAATTCACCGCTGCGGCCATCCCCACTGCCATCAACAGCCACTAAATAAAACCCTTCATCACCTTTCACTTCCTTCCTCCCCCTATCAGCCACCACCAAAATTGGCTCTTCTTTATACCATCTATTCGCCCTCCAAGGCAATACCCTCGCATCGGCAAAGGCCACCACTACTCCTCCTCCTTTCTTCAGTCCCACTATTGGCTCCCACCCTGGCAACACCACCCACCTATCCCACCCTTTCTCAGCCACCACCACACCGAACTCACCTTCACTCCTGCACTCCCATGGAGCTTCCATGATCTCTTTCTCCTTCTGTTCTGCTCTACAAACAGGTAAAACCACCACACTGCTCGCTTCTGCAACCTCGCCAATTTGCAATCTAACAACTGGCACCCGAACAGAATCAACTACTTCTTCTTCCTTCTTTTCTTCACCTTCGCTGTCACCTTTCAGTTCCTTCAAAACCTCATTTTTTGCCTTTTCAGACTCTGCAACCTGCAATGCCATTTCCAGAGCATTTTTTCTCTGCTCTGATGGGTTCCTATGCTCTCTGGAGAGCCTATAATACAAAAAAGACAAGCAATCTCCAGGGAGAGCATAATCAAAGCTCTCCCATCCCTTCTCCCCGCGCCTCCGAGGGAAATCCTTGATGGCACGAGCCACGTCCTGCGCGCCTTTCGCATCCAACCTATTCCGAATAATATAGCCAGCAGATGCAGCGCGCTGCGAAGCGCTCAGCAGCCTGATTTCGTAGAGCAATTCAGCACCACCCGTGTCAAAAGCAGAAACAATTTCTTGGTCTGTTTGGGACTGGATTAAAGAATCACGTACCTTAGCAGCAACCACTAAACAGTTCTGATCAACCCCAGTAATTCCGGTGGTTTCTTCAATGGTTGGTATGGTAAAGCCTTCTTGATAAAGAGAAGAGATTAAAGGGGCGTACTCGTACCATAAACCAAGGCGATTAGCGAGGATTTCGATGCGGCCCGCTGTGTCGAGAGAGCGATATTGGGAAGGAAGAGGAGAAGGAGGCGGTCTAAAGGGCTGGTAGAGTTGTTGATTAGAAGGAGGTGGATTGGCTGGAATTAGCGTGGCTGATATGGGTTTTAGAAGGGTTTTCTGAGACGAAGGTGAATGGAAGGTGAAGAAAGGAGGAGGTTGAGCAATGAAAGAAGAAGAGAAGGGTTTATTTGAGCTTGAAAGATAGATGGGCACCTGGGTGTTTGCTGTTGCAGACAGCATTGTGTATTTGAAGATTCAAGAAGAAGAAGAAGAGAGGAGGTCCTGCCCAGTTACCTTATCCGATCAATGACGTCGAAATATTTGATATTTTTGAAATATTTGTTTGTTATATTTGAGGCTGAGTTGGGCCTATCATCAACAGAACTGGAATAGCAGCTGTTGGCTGTTGCAACCAAAATGGGCTTTCTATTCTGTTATGTTCTGTTCTGACGTTGTGATGATTTTGGAATAGACTCCACTGGGTTGGGTCACTTGAGACACCAGGAAACAAGAATAGTATTAGGTCTATAGTCAAATTCATAAAAACATTTTTTTTAGAACTCCAATTTATGAAAAGATTGCTCAGTCTATATAATTGAATGACGTTGGATCCATGTGACCATTGAAATGTGGAATAGGTAAATAACGAATAATTTTTAAAAGGGTGATTTAGTGTCAAGCCTTGCAAAAAGACAACAATTTCTTCTGTCTCCAAATACAGGGGCTATTTAGTTGTAGAAAAGGGACATTTATGAAATTTTATGGTTATGACATACTATTTCTGTCTCGGCCCGCTACCGAAACATTACCTCTTTTTAAAAAGAAAAATTACAAATTTGATGTCTGAATTTATCAGTTTTTTTTATTTAAGTGTTTAATTTTTTTTTTTTTTTTTACAATCAAGTATCTGAACTTTTGAAAAGCATACCAATATAGTGTTTCCGGTTGATTTGATGTTAACTGGGTGCTCAGTCAGATCAAACGGGATCCACTTTTATTCCAGTCATTAACCATATCATTTGCCACATGTGTTGCATTATTTAAAGGATAAAATTACCCTTATTCAATCATCCTCCATGTCTGACATGTCTACGGCAGAAGTTAATATTAAGGTTATTTTTGTCAATTCATAATATTTAATAAGGGTATTTTTATCTTTTAAATAATGCAATACACGTGACACATGACTAGCTAATAACTAGGATAAAAGTGGGTCCAGTTTGATTTGATTCAGCACCCAGTCAACATCAAATCGGCCAAAAACACTACTTTGGTATGTTTTTCAAAAGTTCAGACACTTGATTGCAAAAAAAAAAAAAAATTAGACACTCAAATAGAAAAAACTGACAAGTTCAAACACCAAATTTACAATTATTTCTTTTAAAAACTGGCTATGAGAAATGAATATTAAATTTAATAGCTAAATATATATTTTGAATGTTTTATATTCATCAATTCAGAGTTAATAAATGTATAATATGAATCTAGCCACACTGAGTGAGAGTTTTTTGGTTCAAGATCTCCCTTCATCACTTAAAGAGAGTTATTCTCCACCCATGCATTTCTCTGGAAACACTGACCCTACCAGTTGGTGCATATGGTGGCTTTTGGATCTAACATATCTTTTGCACGAAAATGAAATTTCACTTATTTATGTGAGAATTACATATACTTAATAAATAGATACAATACAATACATAATTTACTGTGAGAATACACAAAGAAACATATCATTTAACTAAAAATATTTCAAAAAGAACAAAAATGATATGAATCTAAGAAATACTGAAAAAATTCTTAATAGTTGACACCTGTCTTTTTAATTCTTCTGATGAAACTAAGGAGTCATGATCAGAACTGAATGTGACAATTTTTTTTAGATCTAAAAATTCCACCTTCATACAATCAAGATCTAACAGGGATAGGTCAAACCACAAAATCACAAAAAACTACAATATAAAACTAGATCTGAAGAACTAGTAAAACTTATAACTTCAATCAATATTATTTACGAACAAAATAAGTTTAAAAGAGAAAAAAGAAGAAGAAGGAAATTGATGGTTTTTGGCAAAAAATTATCAAAAAACCGCTTGTACTTGCGAGGAGAAAAAAGAAAAAGGAGTTAAAAAGAAGAAAGAGAGTTTTCTTCTTCTTTGTGTCTAACATGTCTCCCTTCCTTAACTAACAATTAAATATATATGTGACAATTCTGATTTTTAAGTGGAATATTATTAGTAAATAAAGTTTTTTTAAGAAATTATTAATGCAATGCTTAACTATATATTATACAAAAGTGAAATTTTCTGCCTAAAGGTTCAAATGCTAGAGAAGGAGTTGCTCTCTTTCCTTTCTATGCAATGAATTCAATAGTGATGACATTCCAGCATATTCAGGACTCCCACATTTGCAATTAGTTACCTTCAACCTTTTCCTCTTATTTGGACTAGCTTACTTATTTATCCATTGAAATTAAGAACTTCTAGTTAAAAAAAAATTGGCAACTGTAAGCACTGAATGACACAAGTCAAGAGGCAAAATTTGATACCTATTGGCTTGGCAAATCGATGGATCTAGGCAGGAACATAAGAAGATCGTAGTGCACGGTGATCGTGTTGTGCCGCTTACACCCCTTTAAAATGTAACCAAACTTTTATTTAACTCTTAAATTTAAATGCCTTTGGTAAAATATCTTATCACAAGACTAATGCAATTAATTGAGAATAGGTTTTGATCCTCCAATTTTCCTTACTCTTTCATTTCCAGCAATAAAACTTTGTCATCTGGACTAGTTGTTTAAAAAAAAAAAACTCTTAAATCTAAATGCAAATTGATTGTCATGAAAATATATATACTTTGGTTTACAGCTCAGATTTAAAGCCATAATGTACAGTTTTAGAGATAGGAACATTGAGCTCTTCAACACAATTAAACATCCAATGCAAAAGTTTTCTAACTTTTTTTATAAGATTTGACTTCAATCTGCAACCAGTTGCATTTATATAAGTTGGATATGTATCTTTTCACTTAACAAAATCATTTATTAGCCACTCACAACAATAAAATTCGTTGATAGAGGTTGTTTTTTTTTTTTAATGATGCTTTGAGTTTGAGTTATAATGTATATACATATTTATTAAATTAGTTATTGAGAGATTTTTATTATTTTTGTAATTTTATTCCGATCGAATTAGATTAGAGAAAAAATTATGAATATGGGTAGTTCAGAAAAAAAATTATTGGCTGCCTTGAAAATTTTGACTTAAGCATATTTATAGTATAGTTTAATTAATGTCCACTTGACAATTAATCCTATTTAAAGCTTTATACCTACTCCAATTTTATAATGGGAAATGATTTGTGTCGCGAGTCGCAACGCTACAATGCGTTGCGATATATTTCCCTTTTTATTCCTAGTTCAATTTTTCTTTTTTATTAGATTATTAAAAAAAAATTTACAAGCTTCGGGTGTTTAAATCTTTATACGACGGGTTCATCCGTGTGCAATTAGGTTTTAGATTAAAAAAAAATTACACAAAAAAATTTTTTTTTTACAAACTACGGGTGTTTAAATCCTTGTATGACTGGTTCACTCGTGTTTAATTTAGGTTTTAGATTTAAAAAAAAAAAATTACAGATTACGGGTTGTTTAAATCCTTGCACGACGGGTTCACCAGTATGCAATTTAGGTTTTAGATTCGAAAAAAAAATTAATTGAATTTTCAAAAAAAAAAAAAAAAAAAATAATGGAAGGGCAAAATTGGAAATGTCGCAACTCGCGACAGCACTGTGCATGTCGCGAGTTGCGACATATATACTCGTCCTTTTATAATACATATAACTTACATGATTTAAACAAATATGACTCTGTACAGCATAACCATTTTGTTTGAATAGTAATATTTATCGTTATTAGTGATGGTAAACAGTAACATATATCTTTTCACTTGATTAACTATTTATATTTGAAGGAAAAAAAATAATTTTAAAATATTATTTTTATCATGTAGCGGGTCACAATATCAGCAACCAGCTGGACATATCTTTGCGGTTTTGCTTTTCTTTTAGCAAGTGGTGCACAACATACAATTTTATTTTTTTCTTGTGATATTTTCATTCTTCCTAGCTAAATAGCCTGACGGCAAAGGGAAAAAAAAAAATAAAATCTACTCATTAAATATGGACATAACTGTAGTTCAAAAAAAAAAAAAATATGGACATAACTACTACAAAGACGACACATGCAAATAATAATAATTCTTTTAAGTGTTTTGAAATGGTCAATATGAGAGAGAGATTTTAATTTTTGTTTTTCATAAAGGAATTAATAATGCTGTATCATTTGTCCTTAATGCCATATACATGAAATTTGCTTGAAGAATATGTATATATTCAAACAATTTAGCCTGACGTCAAACAATTTGTGGATAAAACCTCAAGTTGCATGGATGGTTCATTATATAATTAAACACAAAGATTTGACAGTATATGTATATATGCATAATTTTTACTAATATAAAGAAAAGTATGCCTTTTTGATTCATGAATCTACACCTTGAAAATGTGCAAAATAGAGACATTTTAAAGACAATTTAGTACTTATAATGGTGAAATCCTGTTCATGGCTCAAATGGGAGCCCTTCAATATTATCCAACTTCATCACATTATCACATATATATGTAGATAAGCATGTCTCAAGTGAAGAATATTTTGAGTCAACAGAAGATGAAATCGTTTTTTTTTTAAAAAAAAAAAAAGAAAGAAAGAGAATGTGCATGTATCTATGTTATAAAAGCTCACTGTATATATTGATGCAGGTTCGATGAATAATATTATCGTAAGTATGATGTCAGTCTTATTCCTAAATTCGCAATGCAAGTGACCTTGTATAGTGAAATTGAATTTCATTTTAAAAATATATAGCAAAATATTTATAACAAATTGAGTAAATAGTGGAAAGTTTTTATATTTTCTAATGTTATCTCTAACATTAAATAAAGGGATACATGCATAAATAGTATTCGAACTTTTTCACTTTTACTGTTTTGGTGTTCGAATAATTTTTTTTTACAATTAGATGTTTGAACTTGTAAATTTTTTTTAAAATGATGTTTCTAACAGGTTTTACAGGATAAATTGTTTATGTGTCTTATTTTAAATAGTAAATTGCCTTAAATACTCTTATTTTATATTAAACTTTTTTTTCTTTGTTATTCATATTATTTTTTTAAAACTATTAGAAATGAAAAAAAAGTATTTTTTTATTTATCATATTAAACCGGAAAAATTAAAATTTAGTGGCTAAATTTAATTTTAATTCATGATTTTATTCAAATAAAATTTTAATCCATTAAAATTTATTTTATTTTTTATTGTTTAATTATAATAAATAAAATTTTACTTGTATTTTTGTTTTAGTTAAATTGTATTTTTCTTTTCACTCTTTTAGATAAATATAAAAATAAATTTAATATTTTATTTTTATTTTTATTTTTCAATAAATAGTTTAATTATTTTATTTTAATAATGTTCAGTATAATTTTCTTTCAAATTTAATATATATAAGTGAAAAATGAATTTTTAATTAAAAATATAAAAATGAATCTAATATTAAAAAATGGCATTTAAGTCAATTTACTTTTTAAAATAAAACATATAAACACTTTAACCTGTAAAATCTACTAGAGACATCATTTTATAAATTTTTTGTAGATTTAAACATCTAATTGAAAAAAAAAATTATTTGAACACCAAAATAGTAAAAGTAAAAATATCCGAACACAATTTATGTATTTATCCCTTATATAAATATATGACCCAACTATAAATTATATGTCAAAAAACAATACTTTAAATAAGAACCACAGTTAATTTATAAAAATAAATGATTGTGAATACATACATAAATTTTAAAAAATCCCTAATTTTTCGTAAAAAAAAAAAATACAAGCAACATGGTAGAAAGTAATTACACTTCAAAAACACCAATATTTTTTTATGAATCACCGGCATTTAGAATATATTGAACTCTAATTAATTCAATTTAATTTGGATAGAATTACAAGAGTGGCAAAAAACTCCCAACAATTTTTTAACGCTTCTACATACACCACGACTTGAATCCAAATTTTCATTTAAACAAGAACTACCCTTATCAACTGATTTTAACAATTTTTTTTTGAACTAGTAGAGATGGTTAATTCCCAACACCACAAGGGGAAGAGAGGAGGGGTAAGGGGTTTGAATCCTACTCTTCACAACAAAATATCCATACCTTTTGTCATTTAAGCTACTGGAAGACAATTTTATTACTTGTTGACGATATATTTTTTTTATATGTAATGTTTTATATTTTTCTCTATACCTCAGTAGATTTGATATTCGTCTGACACATATCAAACACATAAAATTAAAAAAAAAATAAAGACAAATTTATATATCGTATCAAACAGCATAGAGAACTACATTGTGATTTGTGTCTATATTCTAGTATTCGAGCCTATGCATCATATACCCTGCAGAAAGACAAAATGAAGTTGGATTTTCCAATACCCTGCAGGAAGACAAAATGAAGTTGGATTTTCCAATCTTATTCACTATTTAGAACAAGTAAGAGTGAAAGAAATGATTTAATCCTTGAACGAAAGTTGGGATGTAATTATATTGCACCACCCACATATGTATTAGAATTTTACAAACTTTTGACTAAAGTTGTGTTCATACATTGAAGTTCCAAAGACTTTCAAGATCTTCTGGAAAGTCTTAAGTGAATCTAATAAACAAATATGTAAATTTGACCAAGTCTCTAACGAGACAGCACAATCACCATCCCTCTGTTCCTATTATATATATTTTTTTTATTGTTTGATAATAATCATCACAGCAGGATATCTTATAATATGCATATGTTGACCACCTTTCTAACCATTAATGGTCGATGAACATATCTATATATACATATAAATTTAACTTGCTCTACGTGGTAATTCACCTAAACATTTTTAATGCCATTGCCACCTGAAATGGGTTCAAACTTAAAAGGTTAAAGTAGACCGCTGCTTAATTCTTCACTACCTTTTCGCAATCACCCATTGGAGTATCCATCCACTCTCTTAGTCCGTCACTGCCACATAGCACAAGGTACATACCAACTCTTTTATATATTGACCCTTGATAATGAATATTAATACCATACCGCCAACATTTATTGATAAAAAATTTGAATTTTTTAAAATAAAATCTTGAATTCGAATCTTATATATGGAGTTTACAAGTATTAAAAGAATTTTGTTAAGGTCTACCTAACTTGAACATCGAAATAGTCAGTACCCTTATAATTACCAGATACTGAAAAAATAAAAAATGTAACAAAAAAAAATTATATATTATTATACAAAAATTAAAATATACAATAAGCTCCGATATGATATATTTAAAAAAAAGGTAAATTTATTAGCAACGTCAATTGGTGCAAGTGGTAAAAAATTTGAAGTTTCTTAAGAGTTGAGAGTGTATATGATATAAATGACTTTTGTAGAATTTATTTGAAATTCCAAATAATGTGTATTTGGTTTAAATAAATATGTTCTGGAAGTCATTTGCAATTTCAACTATTTAAATTTGTGGAATTGATTATAACTAGATCAAATTCTAATAAAATGATTAAATTTTCAAATGAATTCCACAACTTTTCAATCCATAGTTCTAAATAACTAAAATACTTCTCCTTAGTTTTATTTTAAAAAGAAGTCTTTCTATTGAAAAGATATTTTTGATCAAAATTAAAATTAATTTGAATTATAAATTTATACCAAACGCAATATAGTAAAATATAAAATTTCATTTAAAATAAATTTTATAAACTATTCATTTGAACCAAATATACTTCATTGATAAAAATTCATTTGAAAATAAATTTTATTTGAAATTCATTTAGAATTAAAATATTTTTTTTAATAAAATTGAACCAAATATAATGTAAATAAAATTTTGATTTCAAATATTACATATGAAAAACATATTCTAAAAAAGAGTTACTTTTTTAATGGAATCTATCGAACTCAATAAGAATTAATCATACCTCTTATTACTATCAAATATCGAAAAGGATTATTACGAAAATAATCTATGTTTAGAATTTTTTTTTTTAATTTTTGACTGAACTAATTAAGTTGAAAATTTTTAACCAAACAACTAACACTACAATCTTTTTATTTTAGTATAAAAAAGAGAATGAGAATTTAGATTTAATTTTTTCACACTCAAGTCTAATAGCAATGTGAATGCAACAAAATGATCGAATAGTTAAAGTGTAACCATATTCTTACATTTACTTGATTATATATGCATGTTTCCACCAAATCTCTAACGAGACAGCACAATCACCATCCCTCCGTTCCTATTATATATTTTATTGTTTCATTGGATATCTTATAATATGCATATGTTGACCACCTTTCTAACCATTAGAGTAATTGGTCTATGAACATATCTATATATTCATATAAATTTTTTTTGGTAAATTGGGACGTCATATGATTTTAGCATCGATAAACTGTATAATAGAGAGCAGTCCTCGCCTTTTAAACGATGGTAGGAATCGAACCTTACACCTCATAATACTCTTAAAGAGGAGTTATCATTTAACTACTCTCTCACTGGCTCTATATATATATATATATATAAATTTAACTTGCTTTACGTGGTAATTCACCTAAACTTTTTAATGCCATTAATTGCCCCCTGAGATGGGGTTCAAACTTAAAAGTTTAAATTAGACCGCTGCTTAATTTTTTACTACCTTTTCGCAATCACCCATTGGAGTATCCATCCACTCTCTTTAGTCCCTCACTACCACATAGCACAAGGCACATACCAACTCTTTTATACATTGACCCTTGATAAATATTAATACTATGTGACCAACATTTATTGGTTTAAATGGTAAAAAATTTAAATTTTTTAAAATAAAATCTCGAGTTTAAATCTTATATATGGAGAAAACAAGTATTAAAAGAATTTTGTTAAGGTCTACTTGACTTGAACATTAAAATAGTCAGTACCCTTATAACTACTGGATAATGAAAAGATCAAATGTAACAATTATATATTATTATACAAAAATTAAAATATACAATAAGCTCCGATATGATATAATTAAAAAGAAGTAAATTTATCAACAACGTCAATTGGTGCAAGTGGTAAAAAATTTGAAATTTCTTAAGAGTTGAGAGTGTATTTGGTTCCACAAAATTTTTATAGAATTTATTTGCAATTTCAAATGGTGTGTGTTTAGTTTAAAAGAACATGTTGTAGAAGTTATTTGCAATTCCAATTATTTAAATTTGTGGAATTAATTATAACTATATCAAATTCTAACAAAATGATTAGAATTTTCAAATGAATTTCATAACTTTTAAGTTCATATTTCTAAATGATTAAAATATCATTCCTTATTTTTATTTTCTTAAAAAATGTCTTTCTACTAAAAAAGGTCTTTTTGACTAAAATTAAAATTAACTTAAATTAATTATAAATTTATATCAAACACAATATAACAAAATATAAAATTCATTTGAACCAAATACAATTCATTGATAAAAATTCATTTAGAAATGAATTTTTTTTTAAATTCATTTAGAAATAAAATGAATTTCTTAATGGAATTGAACCAAATATAATGTAAATAAAATTTTGAATTCAAGTATTACATATAAAAAACATATTCTAAAAAAGAGTTGCTTTTTTAATGGAATATATCGAACTCAATATGAATTAACCATATCTCTTATTACTATCAAATATCGAAAAGTATTATTACCAAAATAATCTACGTTTAGAATTTTTTTTTTAGTTTTGACTGAACTAATTAAGTTGAAATTTTTAACCAAACAACCAACACTACAATCTTTTTAGTTTAGTATAAAAAAGAGAATGAGCATTTAGATTTTTTTTTTTTTCATACTCAAGTCTAATAGCAATGTGAATGCAACAAAATGATCAAATAGTAAAAATTTAACCATATTCTTACATTTACTTGATTATATATGCATGTTTCCACCAAATCATTAGTATCCTTGAGTGGATAAGTCTAATTCCTTCTATTTAATTTCATGAAATAGCTTTGGTTGTGCCCAAAAAGTTAAACATATAGCACGTCCGCTTAGTAGGATGTTGGTGGAGGGGTCAAAAATCAATGTGAATACAACCATATTTTATAGATTAATAAACATTAGTTTAGAAGCCCCATGCCTGGCGTGGTGGCAAAGGACGTTAGGGCCTAGTGGATGTGGGAGGGTTCGAATCCCCCACTCCACATTCCCCCCTCCCCTCTAATCTAACTACTAACACACTTTGGTCAAAAAAAAAAATAAAAAAAAAAAAATAAACATTAGTTTAGCATCATGGCATGTTATTTTAAAATACTAGATCATTATGTTGTTAGACTAATATATACTTCGGATTAATATGATTACTTGGGTTTGTGTACATATGCCATTTGTTAATTAAGAAATAATTATTATAATTTATTTTTAATTGGTTGCACGAGGGCTAATTTAATTTGCTAACATAAAATCTAATTGTTTGGCAACCCTAGCTAGTGCCTAACACCTACACTTAATTAGTTGTGTGTTTGTAATGCCATCGGCTAGTAACCCAAATAGAATTTTGTTTTGTTTTGTAATTTTAATTCTCTAACTTCATATTTAATTTCTGTTTACAAATTTTATCAAATATCAAAAGAAATTGGAAATGTTAGCTTAGCTACCATGGCCACATCCTTCAAATATTGTAGATCATGGTAGGATTGGATTAGTGTGACTCTCACATTAATTTGCTCATCAACATTAAAATCAAAGAGCAATTTTTTAATACATAAATTTGATATTAGCTTTTTTTTTCCCTAAACCATTAATATCTAGAGAATATTGAATTTTAATTAATTCATTTTGATCTAAATATGATGATAAAAATGGTAAAAATCTCTTAATATATTTAATATATCGATGAAAAATAAAAAAAAATAATACATAAAATTTATATGACAATATAATAATAGGAAAAAATGATCCTTATTAATTACATTTTTCTCTAATTAACTACATCAACTTGCTAGCCCTACCATACTTTATGATCTTCTAGAGACTAGCTTTTTTTTTGAACAACTCTAGAGACTAGCTTTTGACCTCTTCTTCTTTATATTCTTCAATTCATTGAATATTTTATGCATGTGATTGATTGCTCTAAGAAATTAAAGCACTAAATATTACCACAAAACACCTTTCACAAAAGTAATTAATTATTCTTCAAAAAAAAAAAGTAATTAATTATTAGTTAATTAATTCTAATCCTTATGCACTCGTGTGCATTCTCTTTGTGCTTATGCTTAAGGGGGAATGAATCAAGTTAAGTTAAAAGTTCCAATTTTTTTATTCATATTTGATAAATAATAACAACAACAACAAAAAAAAAATCAGTTATATATTAAAATAACCATTTTAAGGATATATATGTACAAGTTGTCTAACTTTTTGACCAATCAAAAATTTTTTTTCTTTTGGGTTTAAATCAAACGTGAAAATTTAGGGTTGCCATGAAATTAATGTAGATGAGAAAAAAACAAAACACTCTTATATGTGCATAGGTTCATGCACATTAATTCTTGAAGAGATAATATAGACATATGGACCATTATTTTATGTAGAGATAGATGATAAAGTAAATAAGAATATGTTCCTCTTGCTTTCTCCCTTAAAATTCATCCAATATTCCACAAATAATTATTTTTATTAGTGGGGTATATTCTACAGCTTCTTCTTCTGTTGATTTAATTATAATTACATTATGAAGTAATTAAAGAAGTGCTGTGGATCCATAATACATGTGTATATGCAAATGTTTATGGTCAAAGTAGGTCGATTAATCCCTTTCACAAATATGGACCATTATATTAATTGATTTTTTTTTTTTTATAATATATGTGTTGATGTTGAGGTTTATCATTTTATTTATCGAGAAAATTCTATATTTAAGATGGCTCAATTATTGTAATTTGTGAACCTCCATAGAGCTACTCAATCATAAATTAATGTACTTTTAAAGAGCTTATAATTCCTGATGTGAGTTGATAAATATAAACAATTTTTAGTGAATTTGTATTCATATGTAATAAAATTTAATTAAAAAGAAAATATGTGTGTGTTTGTATTATTTACAAGATATAAAATCAATTTAAATTAAATTTTTTTAAAAATATAACAAATTATGTATATATTCTCTTCATATATTTTATATATCTAGAAGCATCATCTACACATTTTCTCAAAACAAAAAATTCAATATTCAATTATTGGTTTAAACTATCATATTAAACTCTAATTAATTCAGCTCAATTCGACTAGAATTATACGGGCGATAAATATCTTTCTACAAAAATTTAAGATAATTATATACATTACAAGTCGAATTCAAAATATCATTTAAATCAGAATAACTCTTTATCAGTTGAACCGTTAGTGATTGATTGATGCTTAACTCTTTCAATTACAAGAAAAAAATTATTAAAAAAAAGCCGCTTCTAAAGACTAAAAATTAAGAATCAATAATTGGTCAAGATATTAACGAAGACTATATTGTATTTGATCCTCACAAGAAATTGGAAGAAAAAAAAATACTTAGCTATAATTCATATAAATTCAAGAAATTGGTCTTTCATGCAAGAAATTCAACACCGGCATTCGCCGGTCAAGGACTCATAGCCACATCCATCAATTACTGTAGACCCATGCTTTCATTAATGGCGTACATAGACTGTACATTAATTTCATCCTACGATTTAAATTAAATCTCGATCTCCAGCTAGCCGAAAACATTGATCTATGTGTTGATTTTTGTCTTACTTTTAGCTCCAATTTTTTAGTTTTGATAAGCAGTGTAAATTCCAAAAGATTTTCTAGAGAAAAGGTGAATCATTTATTTATTAAACATTAAAAGTACAATAAAAAAAATTAAAGTATCAAAATAAATTTTCATTTAAATTATGAAGTTGTCTTTTTTATTTTTCAATGACGTTGACAGAATTATTTTAATTTGTAACTTGGTGATAAGTTTGATAATTTTTATGCTCCACTCTATGTCATTGATTAGTTATGAATTGATTTTTTAGTATTTAGCTAAGTCCAATTATAGAAATATTAGTAAAAATTTCACAGAAAAATAAATTTTATTAGGGATAACCAACAAAATCCCACAAAGAATAACAACTTTATAAAGAAAATTTTAAAAATTTCAATAAAAAATATAAAGATCAAAGATATGTATTTATTGGATATAAAGAAACCAAAAAAAAAAAAAGAAATAGAAAAATAAAATTTTGAGGATCTTTTTTCTAACAATTGGGAGGTTAAGGGGAGGGGAAATCGAACTCATAATCTTATTTTATAATGTCCATCACTTGAGTCACTAAATTACAAAAATATGTAAAATATTGAGGGTCTTAGATTGGAGGTATAAAGGTTTTTAATATGATAACCTTTAGTAGTCGATAATTATAAAAGTTTGAACACTTGATTTAAATTGAACCAAAGAGTCACACTATTACACTATGTTTGGAAAGAGAGGAAGGGGAGTAAAGAAAATTGGGAGGAAAATATGAAGGAAAATAATATTATTTTCCTTCCCTTATTTTCTACTCTTATGTTTGGATTTGAAGGAAAATAATATAGGGAGGAAGGAAAGTTATAGTAATTTTTTATTGGGAATATAAAATATTAAAAAAAAAAGTAAATAAGTATATGACATATTTATTATTATACCCATGTACTAAAATAATAAGTGAAGAGACAAATTGTACAATAAGGATAAAATTATAAAATGAAAATGAATAGTAAAATTTTTCTCCCTTCTTTCTCTATTTTCTCTCCAAATTGGAGAGACAAGATGTGGTGGAAAATAAATATAACTTTCCTTCCTCCCCTCATTTTTCTCTCTCATTCCAAACATGAAAAAATGATTTTCCTCCCTCATTTTCTTCTCCCATTTTCTATCCTTCCCACTTTTCTTCCATTCCAAACATAGTGATAGGATATCCATAAGGCAGCCTAATATTTATGCAAGTTTTGAGATACATGGCATACAATGTTTTTGCTGTTCTAAGGGAATTATTATATATGGAAAGTGTTGTGTGTTGATATTATGCCACAATCTCATATATTTTTGGGAGATGACAAGAAGGGAAAATTTTATAATGATCTGACTTTTTGATGAGTTGAAAGATCAAATTAATAATATCAAGTCATTTAAAATTAATTATGTGTTATATTAGGTTTTAATTTTTATCATTTTATTTAAATACTCAACTTCTATTAGTTTGATCTTTCAACTCATCAAAAGTTAAGACTACTATATAACAACTCTAAGAAGAAGACATAACAGTGATGCAATAAACAAGTTGGGAGGCAAAAACATTAATTGGAAATCAGTAATGTGCCAAGTGGACAAAGTCACAAAAACTGAAATCATCAAGCTTATGTCAT
>CATIWK010572486.1:0-14800 GCA_949634005.1 Mallotus japonicus
GTCCTTAAACTGCATACCTTGTAGGGCAGTGTGTCTGTAGCATATATTATAAAATTTTCAGGGTCAACTTTACAACCATTACAATTACCATTATTCACTGGCGTATGACCATAATTCATTAGTAGAACAAGAAATGTGCTATAGTTCAAAAAAAAAAAAAAAAAAAATTGTTTCATGTAGTGTGGTATAAGCTAGCAACAAGAAGGTACTGAAACCTCCCCACAAAAAATTCCCCCTAGGTAGGGATCCTAGGACCCTTGAGGTTCTAGGTTCGAAGTCCTAGGGACAGTGTCCCCAACGCGTTTAAATATGAGTTACCCATCTAGGACTGGTTAGATCCAGCCACGGGGTCAGCTCCATTTAGAGGTTGTGGGTTCTAATCCAACCTCCCCCCCCACCCCCTCGGATAAAAAAAAAAAAACTACTTATAAGGGAGTAAACCAACCTTTTAGGTAAGTTAAAATTTTAATTTTTTCAATTAAAGTTGTATTTGGTAAAAATGAATTTTATAAAATTTTATAAAATTTATTTACAAATTTAAGTTATTATATTTGGTTTAAATGAATTGTTTATGGAATTCATTTCCAATTCCAATTTTTTAATTTTATAAAATTATTTATGGTAACTCTGAAATGAGCTCAGTTGTAGAATCTGCATGCACAATAAGAGCCAGGTGAACTTGTGGGTTTTCCCCATAAGGACTCCAGTGTTTGAGTTAAATAATTTATATATGAAAGAAAATATTAAATGAATACAATGTAGAGAATGTTGAGAATGAATAACTTGAAAGAGATAAAAAAGTATATATAAAGAGATATTTAATTCAAATATGATTGGATTTGGACTTCTATTGTTGATAACTCTTGTCCTTATAGGACTAGTTTTCCTTATTGGGGTAAAGTAGATTAGTTCTTTCCATATAAATTTGTACTTCTTCATGGGCTTTATAGTGTTAAGCCTAGATACAGATATGGATGTTAACAAGTCCACAAGCCTCAAGAATGTTGGCACACGCACACACATGTGGATTTATAAATGAGGATGAGTTCATCTAACATAAAATCAATTGGCTTGTGTTAAAGTCCAATCTACACCACTTATAAGCCACTTTATTACTTTGCACTTTTCCAACAGTTACACTTGTTAAACACAAACGAACCGCATCCATTGACTCAAATGGGGTCACAAATGGCCACACCCAATGGCCCATATGGGTTTTATCAAACTCAAATAGGCCACACTCAATGACTCAAACAAGGTCACAAATGGGTTGCACCCAACTCCAACTCTTAAACAAGAGCTTAAGATCACTGCTCTGATACCATGTTAACAAGTCCATAAGCTTAAGAGCGTTGACCCATGCACACAAATGTGGATTTATAAATGATGTTGAACCCATGTCACACATAACCAATTGGCTTGTATTAAAGTCCAATCTACACCATCACTTTATTGTTTTGCAACTTTCCAGCAGTTACACTTGGGTATTAAAGCAAAAAAAGAACAAGAATTTTGGGATCATTTGATCTCCTATTGCAATGAATGGTGAGTCCTTGATATATTCATAAAGATATACCAATATGATTGGTACATGTTTTTCAAACTCCATGCATAGAGTTATGATGATGATGCATCTTTATTTTTATTTTAATGAATGTGTATCTATATGAGTATGCTTGTGTAACGAGTTACAGTTACTCGTATGAGAATAAATAATTAAGAAAGAAAGCTTATCTATTGGCATGCTCGAGGTGAAGCTGCTTTTAATCTTTCTATTATAAAACTTGGTTGTCATAAGCAATGCTATACATGCACTTTGTCTCCTTAATTCATATAATCATCATACAAAAAGTCTTTAAAGATGAACATAGGCTTACGACATGCACCATCATTAATGAATTATTACCATTATTATAGTAAAGTGAATTCAAATTTTGGTACAATCAATAGTGCTAGTTCTATATATCTGTAATGCTATAGATGCACTTAGAAATCCATGTCAATAGCTAGTGGCTAAATGGGCATATATGCATATATTTGAATGTATTTACGTTATAAGTCACAACTTATTGTAAAATAAATATTTAATATTTAAATATTATTTATGGTAGACTAAAAATTATATGTTAAAAATTGCAATGCATTATATGGTCGTATGCCTTCAATTAGATATAAAGTGCAAGAAATAAAACTTACCGATTTTGATGAGGAGCAATAGAATAGCGTTTGATATATGCGTAGAATGTGAGTTGTGGAATTTATTTTCTACAAACGGTGGTACTTGATAACTCCAAAATTAGCTCATCTAAAGAACCTGCACACATAATAAGAGTTAGGCGAACTTGTGGATTTCACGACAAGGACTTCGAAACTTAAGTTATATATTTGTATATCAGAGAAAGTATTGAATGATTAGAATGTAGAGAATATTGAGAACAAATAAAGGTGTGTGTATATATATATATATATATCAAATCTGATTGGATTTGGACTTCTATTATGGGATAAGGTACAATTGGAGCCTCAACTTTACCCTGAAGTTTATATTTGATCTTAATATTTTTTTTTTTTGGTCCCAATTGGACCTTAATCTGTAAAAATTGGATCATATTGGATCATTATTTTAAAGAATTGTTGTAATTAAGTCCTAAAAAGCAAGGAAAAATTTAACTTTAACATTAATTAATTAATAAAAATTAGTTTGAAGAATAATGGGAATTGATGAAATTATTTTTAAAATATACATTTGTGAAGTTTTTTAAATTTTTAATATTTTTTGAAAATTCAGAAAAAAGTTAAAAATATTTTTTATATATCTAAATTTTTTTAAAAGTTTTAAAATCAAGCCATATACATTTAATAAAAAAGAATTAAAAATTTTTTATACACTCAATAATTTTTTAAAAATGTTTAAAATTTTAAAATTTTCTATAAATTTAATTTTTTTTTAAATTATTATGTTTATAGAAAAATTTTAATTCTTTTTTTAAATGTATAATACTTGATTCCAACATTTTAAAATTTTTTAAAACTTTTAGATTTACAAAAATTATTTTTTAACCTTTTTAAAATTTTTTAAAAATATAAAAATATATTTCTATAAACTTAAAAATTTTATAAAATTTTAAAACTTCAAAAATATTTATTTTGAAAGTAATTTCATAAATTTGCATTGTTATTTGAGCTAATTTTTATCAATTAATGTTAAATTTAAATTTTTCTTTGATTTTTAGGACTTAATTACAACAATTCTTTAAAGAAGAGTCCAATATAGTCCAATTTTTAAAGATTAAGGTCCAATGTGGACCAAAAAAACATATTAAGGCCAAATATGAACCTTAAGGTAAAATTGAGGGTCCAATTTGTACCTTATCCCCACTTCTATTGTTGATAATCTTTATCCTCGAGAAATAATTTTCCTTATTGGGGGTAAAATAGATTAATTCTTTCCATATGGATATATATGTTTTAGAGTGTTGAACTTTCGTTATGGATCTAAATACAGATATAGGTATTAGATTAGTACTGAACTAAATTCTAAAAATTTATTACAATATCTCATTTTATAAAATATTTATTTAAATCAAATACAATTCAATAATAAGAATTCATTTTCAAATGAATTTTTATTTGGAAATAAAAAGAATGCTTTGGTGATGAGGCAAGAAAATTTCGTATATTACACCAATAGCTACAAAAAATATTATCACTTATTCAATTAAATAAAAAATTATTGATTTTAATCTTTTATTTACTATTATTTTAATTTTGTATCAAACTTATTTTATTTTTTTAGAAATAAAATTTTTTATCACATATTTTTTCACAGGAAAAGACTATGTAGTATTATATGAACTAACCTCTTTAATTAAACAGGGAATAGTAATAAGTAAATAAAAGAAAAAAAAAAGTTAGATCAAACTTTTAATTTTGAAAACGCAGTAGTTGTAAAAAAATGCTTTCTAAAATCAACTCTATTTAATTTTTTTCATGAAAAATTAGACAATATTAAGAAGATTAAAAAACAGCATAACAACAATCATTAGATCAGTTGGTAGAGGATTATTCTCACTAAATGACATTTTTAGTTCAAATTATGGTATATGCAATCACATTTAAAATTGTTCATATATCTTTGTTGTTTTTATTGTTCTGTCCCGTCCATATCGAATTGAATTACTTAAAATTTAATGAACTTTAAATACTAGTAATTCATAAAAAAAAATTAAAAGTTGTATCTATTAACTACTGGTATAAATCTTCCACAATGAATTTGGTTTAAATTAAAATAATCCATAAATAATACTTGTTTTTGCAAGAGAGAAAATTCAGAAAAAAAAAAAAAGGAATTGTTTTATGAAGATTATCAACAAAACAAATTAAGTTGGAAGCTTACGGTTTATCTTCAAACTTTGATTTATTGAAATAAACAAACATTTTAAATAAAAGAAAAAAGAAAAAAGAAAAAAAAAAGAGTGTGCTCTAACAACACGCATAAGCATATGCATGCATATTTTACCATTTTGCTGCATTTGTTAAAAGCATTTGTCCTTTGGAGGTCTCTACTAAATTGGGCAGTAACTTATCTGGTTTTATAAAGCTCATTGATGTTGCGTGTTAGGAAGATTAAGCTTGCCTAATCGCAAGAGCATGAATATATATGAGTTCTTAACCAGGGACGGAGCCACGAATTTAGTAAAGGGGGGTCAATATTAATATTTAATACTAAAATAATTATACAAATTTTTTTTTTAGGGGGGGCAGATTAATATTTAGTACTATATATTAAGTAAATTTTAAAAAGTTTTTGTCCAAATAAGGACTGCTCGTACTAGAGGAAAGAACAACGAAGCTGCCACCTTCAAGCGTTTGAGCTGCTAGGTTTGGATAAACAAGTGATCAAACTGCCATCTTTAATGGATATTTCTAATCTTTTATTTGATGTTAGTCATGAATTTACTCTTACCCTTGTTGTTTCTGTAAGAGTAAATCTTCTCAATCTTCTAACTTCTTATCTTTGAGCCACTATTTGTAATCTTAGTCTCTTTGAGACTGTTCCTGTTCTGTGCCTTTTGGCTAATGGATCAGTTATTGTTCAAAAAAGAATATATATTTAAAGATGGAAGAGTAACAACATAAGATGGTACACCATGAATCTTAACTAGGCTAGCACCCCAAAAACACCTAAATCACTTGCTGCACTCCGCTTAAATATTATTAAAAACTAAAGAAAAATCCAAATCATTACAACCAAGAAATGGCAACAAAGAAATAGAAAACAATAAGCTAATATGTCTAGCAAAAATGATAACTACTTCTACCCATGACATCATTGAACATAAGATCATTGCATTTTATAGGGTAAGTAGACCACTAAATGATGTTGCTAAGACTAAGTCCCATGACCGAAAGCTTATTCGTAACTTGGTTTCCCTCTCGGTAAACATATCTCACATGCACTTGCATTCGGCCAAGCAAAGAAAGACATTCCTCCCAATCGTAATGAAGAGAGCAGGGGACAACAACATATCGCTTAAGCAACAAGTGAACAACAAATATGAAATCGCTTTCAATCTAAATTGGATGGGACTGCAAAGTCGAAGCCTTCTGAACTGTAATTATAATATCGATGATTTTTGCTTTAAAGGAAAATGCACACCAAAGGGTTAGCGAACGAGGCCAAAACATTGCCATGACAGTCATGTATCACGTTGCCAGCACCTAAAACACCTGGAGATCCTCTAGCTGCACCATCTGTGTTAATTTTCAACCATCCACGAGGTGGAGAGTGTCCAACAGACTGGAGAAATCATAGGGTTGGCTCTTGAATACCTGCAATATGAAACCGAGCTAGAACTAACAAATTTGAAATATTGTTATACATGAAACCACATCTAAAGATCTCTACTTCCTTTATTGCTATACAAATAAATCTAATAGCAGCTGAAATAGGTTGATAATCAGAATGAAAAGCAATTCTATTTTGAGAATGCCAAACGCAGCAAGTAAACCAGCTCTCCATAGGATATGAAGCTGAGGAGCAAACTTACCATTTTTGGCAGACTTGAAAAGGTTAGCAAAGCCATGAGTGACATCAATCTATAAATTAAACAAATTGTATAAAGAGAACCAAATAGTGACAATATAATGACAATGAGAGAACACATAGTCCAAAGCCTTCAAATCCCTCGCACAAAAGTGATATCTCGAAACAAAAGTCATACCCTTACTTGAAAGAACCTCATCAGTAGGCAACTTATTAAAAAAAGCTCTTTAGACTAGAAAGGAACAAGAAGGAGATAAGTAATGCCTCCATAAATCCTTCCCCCAAGCAACCTCAAGAGAAGTTATAAGCCTCCTTACAAGAAAGATAACCATCAGAAGAACCATGATACACAAAGGTATCTTCATGAGAATGAGACTGTTTTATCAATATAAGATCATCGTAAATATCAAGATATGCATCTCTAAAGCTTTGAGATAAATCCTATACCCCATTAACAAAAACATCCTTTACCCGAGCATGAAGCTGAGCACGCATAGGAGAAGGAACTAATTTTATCTGCAATCACATAGCGCAGCCAATTATCATTCTAAAAATGAAGCTTCGAAGAAGTATTGATTAACCATTGGCAATTATAATTAAGATAAAGAAAGCAAGTGCGAATAGAAGACCATATTAAGGAGTAAATATGAGATAAAGGAGCTTCCTTTGCCGTTGAAAGAAATCTCGAATGAAGAAAAGATAAAACAAACCCATTATCACAATGAACATTCCATGCTAGCTTGAAAAGAATGGCAGAATTAATGTAATGCAACTATTTTGGACCGAGACCCTTTCTTCTTTAGGACGACAATAATCATCCCATTTAACAGTGACTAACTTCTTATTGGTAGTCGAACTCATCCAAACAAAGTTTCGAATCACTTTCTCCATAAAATGAAGAAGAGACATGGGCCATTTACACACCATAAAAGAATAGAGAAAAGAGCCATATATAACAGAAGTAACCAAAGCAAGATGACCAGCCATAGAAAGAGCTTTACCTTTCTAATTTTTAAATTTAGAGAGAACTTTATTCACAAGAGGTCTCGGGGCACCTTTAAAAAGGGGAACTCTAAGATATCTGAAAGGAAGCAATGCTCACCGCATGCCAGACAAAGAAGCATATTCACTATTGAAAGGGAAACCAAATTTTTGAAAAAAAATTCAGATTTTTTCCAGTTAATTTATTGACCAGAAATAGCACCATAAACCTCAAAAACTCAAGATAAAGTTTGAATATTATCTTTACTGGCTTGCCTAAAAATTAGAATATCATCCGGATAAAGTAAATGCGAGGGGCACTTAACTCTACTTCTACCAAACATAGGAATAAACTTATAATCATCAACCAATTGAAGCAATTTCTTATTCAAATAATCTTCACCAAGGCAAAAGAGAAGAGGTAATAACAAGTCCCCTTGTTAAACCCCTATTGAACATGCAAAATAACCTTTTAACTTTCCATTAACTAAAATAGAAAGGCGAGCATAATGAAGCAAATAAGAAATCCAACCATAAAATTTCTCTGAAAAACCAAAGCTACAAAGGAATTCCAAAAGATTAGGCCACTCCATAGAATCAAAAGCCTTACAAATATCAATCTTAAGTGCCATGCTGTCACCAAAGCACCTAGTGTCCAAAAGATTAATATTCTCAGAAGCTACAACAATACAACTTTCAATATGTCTACCTTTAATGAAACCAAACTGAGTAGAGCAATAATATTTATAGTAATTACAGACAAATGATTGGCAAGAATCTTAGTAATAATTTTGTAAATAAAATTACTAAGAACAATAGGCCTAAAATTATCAACAGTGAAAACATCATGAGATTTTGAGATAAGTGTCATAATGCTCGCATTCATGCCACCAATCAAAATGCCAGTTTAGAAAAAACTGTGAATAGCCTCACAAACATCTTTACCTACAAAACTCCAACAATGCTTAAAGAAAGCACTATTCTAGTCCATAGCAAAAACCACATTACGAATATCCTCAAAAGATGGCACTTGACAAAGCATATGATTATTATCCTTTGTTACCGGCTTAGGAATCACCTTACTCACATCTGAGAGATTACAAGACTAATTCTTGGAAGAGAAAAGTGCATAAAAATAGTTTACTATATGCTGATCAATAAGAGCCTTATTAGTGACTAAAGCGTTATCAATCATGATGCTATAAATACCCATTTAAGGCCATCCGTGATGCAATAAATTATGATAAAATTTAGCATTCCTGTCACATCAATAAGCCAATGGACACAACTTTTTTCTTTTAACAAAATTTTTTAATTTTTTATATGAAAATAGAGCATATGATAAGCACCTATATCCTTTGAATGAAGGATCTCAGAGAAACCAGAAACTTCAATCTCATTCTGAATTAAAAGCAACTCTTACTTCACAGAAGAAATAGCCAAATCAATATTACTAAAAACCTCCTTATTCCAAGAACGGAGAAGGCCTCAAAGTAGTTTAAGCTTTTGTTCGATCATAAACATACGATGACCTTAAATATTTAGAGAATTCCAAAAAGAACTCACGATAGAAGTAAAATTATCGTGGGTCAACCACATAGAAAGAAATAAAAAAGGAAGGTGAGAGATCAAGGCAACCCAATTACAATATAAAATAATGGGATTATGGTATGATTGACTGCACACAAGAGCATGGCACTCAATGAACCTCTAATTCTCCAAAGAAATGGAATTACAAAAAGCCCAATCAAGTCTAATGTCAACTCAGTTAGAACCTTTCCTATTATTAGTCCAAGTGAACAGCGGGCCCTCAGTATCTAGATAAGTCAGACCACATGTAGATATAGCAGAGATAAATTATGTAAAAAAATGTCTAGATGGGGCCTGTCATTTCATGAGCCCCAAAACAAGTATTAAAATCTCCCAAAACAAACTAATTAGAAATACCAAAAGTAGAAATATGAGAAAGCTCTTCCTATATCTTGCGACGACTTGAAGAAAGCACATTAGCATAAACATAAGTAACATAAATCACCATAGAGGAAAGAGTGTACTAGACCGTTCTTTGTTGATTTGAGCTAGCAAATAAAGAAACACTACCAGCACCAAATTTATTAGAAACTAAAAAATAAATAAAAGGAAGAGAAACTGAGTTCCAAGCCACCAATGACATATCCAAGCTCCTCCAAATAAAAGAACTCATAGAATCAAAAGGCAACTTAGGCTCCAAAAGATAAATAAAATCAGGATTATGAGACTTATAAATATTAAAAAGAGAGCATTAAGTAGCCTCATTACCCAGCCCTTTACAATTCCAATAGAGAACCTTCATTGGAAAGAGCGTGAAGAAGCCCGTGTAACAGGCCTATGTCCAGTTAAAACAGCATGAGAGAAGGAGTTTTTAGACCACTTCTTATACGAGACCTGCTGCCAAGACTCTAATTCATCCGCTTGATTAGCCCATGATTTTTGGCTAACCTGTTCTTGTTCCAGAATAGCTTGCTGGGAACCAGAAGAACTAGGTACAGACTCAACACGAGTCAAGGTAACTAAAACCTTAACATCACCTATAGCACTCGGCTCAATAGCATTATCCTTAGAAAGAGGACCTTGTTCTATACTGTCAATAACATTTTATCCAACAGGAACAAAATCCTCCACATTGCATAAATATCAGTATCCTTATATTGGGTAGCATGATCCTTGGAAGTATCACGTCAAATACATTCAAAAGATTTAGCCAAAGGGACTGAAGTATCAGCTTTAGTTTTTTTTCCTCCACTCCTTTCTAATGCGAGATCGCCCTCTAGAGGGATCACGTAAAGGAGTGGCATATTTTCTTTTCTTTTCAATCCCATCAGAATGTTTTGGGTTATTCAGTATACACGAAGGACTTTCATGCCCAATGGAATGGCAGGTACTACAAAAAAGAGGAACATTCTCACAAGAAACATCAATGTCATAAAGAGAACCTTCATAATCTAACACCAGATTGTATTTCAGAGGAGAGGACAAATCCACATTAATTAAAACCCTAGAAAAATGGCCAAATTCTTCATCCAAAGTGGCTCAATTCGAAGAGGTATTCCAATATTCCTAGAATTATCTATAATGAGTTGATGATCCTATAATTCCCAAGGCAATCTGTAGAACCTAGTCCAAATTTACGCAGTAGAAGTTTTCTCTTTCAATAAATTAAACATGGACTCCAACGTTGTAACCGTAAGATACTAGGTTTTAAAAGCGAGGAACCACATCCCTAAACAAGATCCTTGTCCAGAGTTGAAGAGAGGAAAACATGGAAAACACCCTTGCCAAGAAATATTAATCTCCATTAAGATTTAAGACCCCATAGAGTGGATAACTTTTCCTTAAGCTTAGATAGAGTCCATGGTGTTTCACCCTTATTCAAAATAACCCTAGCAATCAAACTATATTGACATAAAACTAATCTTTTATGATAAATATCAAGGTTGATCTTTACTGCCTGATAAGAGCCAGATTTTGGAGTCGGAAGGTCAATAGTAGAAGCCGGAATAACAATAAAAACAATGTTATTCAAAATTGCAACATAAGATTTCGGTTTGGACAATGTAGTGTTAGGGTTAGGGTTTTCAATATAAGCTACCTTAGTAGCTACAAGAGAATAACTATTAGGATTCGGTCCTTTGAAAATATCAGCATGTCCTGGATGATCATCAATGCTCATCGGAACACGAATCCAATAGCCGTCAGGAATCTCTAGCGGCACTGTTCATTTCAGACTTAATTAACCTTTCATATCCTCTTTTTGAGAGCATGAATATATATACACACACACACACGACAAAAATAAAAAAAAATATAAGAAAAAACATAAAATTAATGTGATTCATAAACTTACATGAAAAAGAAAACAAATTCACTAATTCATATATCATATCAATTAGGGGTGAGCAAAATTGAATCAAAGCTGAAAATCAAACTGAAAAACTGACAATTTCGATTATGTTTAGTTTATAAATTTTTAAAATTGAAAAATTCAGTTAAAACCAAATTAACAAAATAAAACTATATATATATAGACAAAAATACTTATAGTTTGGTGGAATGTATGTTTATTTTGGTCCAAGAGGTCTAGGTTCGAACCTAAAAAACTACTCTTTCCTTTTTTTAAAAAAAATTCTAATAATTTGGTTAACTAAAAATCAAACCAAACCAGTCGGTTCCGTTTAATTTTTAATTCAATTCTTAATAATAAATTTTTTTTTATCAATTCGATTAACCGAATGCCCACCCTTGATATCAGTGATATAAGAAAATAATATAGAGATTAAACTCTTGAATCCAATTACATCTAAATAAATTCACACTCAAAGAGATTAAAATGCTCTCAAAAATATCAAGAGAAAAAACCCAAAAGCTTATCTCTAAAACATTATAATGATACCGTTTTGGCACACCTTATATATATGATTGTCACTCTTATAGAGGAACATAACATTTTACTAAAACTTTTCTTTCAATATAGAACTATTAAATAAAAATTATCTTTACTTGACTAAATATATGATAATGATGTTATGAGCTAGACAATTCAAGTCACAAAAATATTACTTCTATAGTTGCTTTTTTTTTTCTCAAATTTAAAGTGTTTTGGGATTTTTTCATAAATGCCTTAGAAGATAACCAAAACAAAAAAAATACCTCAAAATTTTATTAATTATATGCGTCTCTCATATATCAAAAATATTTACGCGTCTGCTACCTCCTTATCTCAACAACGTAGTTCTCTTCTTCTTCTTCGTATTTGACTTGCCTTCAAAATCAAACCCATATACTCAATAGCATCATCTTCTCCTTCCTGTGTATTCTATTTTTATTTTTTCGTTATGTTTTTCACCACTTTTTTTGTAATCACTGATCGACCCAATGGTGTCGTCGGCAACTCTACCATCGAGCCACCAAGCCATCCAATAATTTCTCTCGTCCATCCTCTCTTCCCTTCCCCTTTTTAATTTTTTTGGTATAATTAATCCTTTTTTTAGCTCATAAAGTAGTCTAATTTGAGCTATGTGAATCTAAATTAATGTTATTATTTCAAACCAAAGAGCATATACAAGGACCTAGATGATGGGCGACTAGGTTTTTGAAATTGAAATTTGTTCAATGTCTAGGTAATCCTACTTACATCCACTATAATTTGATCAAATTTGCCTACTTTTCTTTGCATTTGGCTTCAAAATTTGGAACCCTTAATTTTTTTCTTACTTTAGGTGTTGTGTTTGGTGCATGGTGCACAAAAATAAAGAATGAAAAAAATTGGATAGAAGACCCTGACAATCATGGTTGAATAATCCCTAAGCATTTTAATATTGGCCAATAGGCATACACCCAAGTGAGAAAGCATTAAAATCCAAATAACATGCATCATGAGATGCTAAACTTATTTCTTCATTTCTTCCCTTTCATACATGTCGATACTTCATTTATGTAGGTTGTTTGCCATTAGAAGAAAAACATTTGAAAATTTACTGGAGGCATTAATTTTGATTTCAATGCTAGTTCATTTGAAGTAAAATGAATTAATAGTGATTCCAAAATAAGTATGTGCAAATTATGGGAAATGCAATAAGTGTAAAACCATTCAACAAATTAGTGAGAAAAAAACTGCAAATGAACTAAAACAATTGTCATTTGGTTATTTGGAATTCATGAAGTTGTGCAATGGTGTATGCTATGAAGTGAAGGAAGTTGCAGTTACAATTAAGGTTGAACTTTTATCGTTTATTTTCAATGTTCTTATACGATAAGTTAACAACAGGAATGGTTCATTCTAGTTAGCCTTCCTGCTAATCAAGTTCTAATCTTTGATAGCTTTACATAATTACATTTTATGATGAATCAAAACTAACCTTGTATAATTTGTTGTCATGGCATGCTGTAATGTAAGCTTGGCCTAAATGATAGAGTGCTTTTGGAGGCTCAAGGTCGAGCAACAAAAGGAAAAGCTATTGATCTGGATGACATCAAGTTTCTATATATTCAATTTTGAATATATATTTTTGGTTTATTTTTGTATTTTTTTGTTTATTTTCCGTATACACAATATCTTACACTTTTATTCAACTCATTATATTTTTCATTATCTTTGATTAAATATATAATATAGAAAGTATTCTAAATTGACATAATATATATACAAAATTTTAAGATATTCAATACAATAGGAAAATGGAGTGACAATTTCATTTTCAAAATTTGTAAAGTGATTGGAATACAAATTCTGAAAGTATGAAACCTTGAATATTTTTTATTTATTTTTCATTTACTTTTAGTTTATTTTCCATATATGAAACAATCTCATTACATTTTTTCTTGTCTTTGATTGAATAAATTATTATTATTAATATTAATTATTTTATTATAGGTAGTCAAGTCTGTTATGTTAGCAGTTTTGTTCATCATTACTAAAATATAAATTTCAAAGACATGAAATTTAAAATATTTTTTATATACTTTTGGTTTAATTTTTGTATACTTTTAGTTTATTTTCTGTATGTTTTACATTTCTGATACAATATCTTCACTACAATATATTTTACATTTCTGATACAATATCTTCATTATAGTATATTTTACGTTTATGATACAATATTATTGCACCAAAACAATAAACTTCATATGTTCGCTACCTAAATATAGGGGTATGCAGAACCCGACCGACCCGTTTTTTGAACCCAAACCCGAACCGAAAAATGAGACAAGTCCGACAACAGAGGAAGAGAGGGGGTGGTTCGGTGGAGGCAACCCAATTATTTTGGGTATCGAAGCTCGGTTTGAATAGGGAAATTCAAAATCCAACCCGCCCGAAAAACCCGAATATATATACTTAATATATATATATATACAAACAAAACGTCAACGTTTAAGAGGCTAAACCTAAACCTAAAATAACCCTAAGTATAAATTCTTCCTAACCCTACTCACACTCTCACACGCCTCCCTCAAATTCTATCAAACCTTCCTTTTCTCTCAACCCTAGCAGCCACCCCACCCCAACCCTCTCCTTTTCTTCTCTGTAACTGAAACATTGAAACCCTAACCACACTATCCTTTCTCTCTTCTATTATTATCGGTTCTCTGTAACCAAATCCTAATCCTCTCTTGACTCAACTCGATCTTTTCTCTTCTTCTATTTTTGTTATGTGACAATTGAATCTGTGCTTTTGATTTTTGACTGTGCTTGATCTTTGCATATCTATCGATCTCAAGAACGGGTAATGTTTTTTTTATATATTTTGCATGTTAAAATTTTTTTAATTTTAATTTTTATATTAATTTGTAGCGGGATGTTTAGAAATTTGTGTGTTTATACTAGGGCTGTACACGGGACGGAGAAAATATCGAACCGAACCGAAAGACATTAAAACCGTATCGAACCGAATAATTTTAACCCCGAACCGAACTGAACTGAATTTTGTAACTAATTTGGAACGGTATTGGATATTTACAAAAAATCGAACCAAGAACCGTACCGAACCAAAAACCGAATATAGTACCGAATATTAATAATAATATATATGTATGAATAAATAGTAGTAAACTTAGTTATATATTTTCATTATATTATTAAGCAATATATATTACGTCACATATGTATAATAATATATGATAAAAATTAATATATATAATTTGTGTTCTCTTTGATTATTTGGTCAAAAAGGCTAAGTTATCCTTTACATTTTATCCAAAGATACTCACTCTTTAGTTAGAAACTTCAACATTAATTTT
>CATIWK010572757.1:0-26318 GCA_949634005.1 Mallotus japonicus
TACCTTAAATTATTAAAACATATTATGAATATAATTAAAAATTTATACATAAAGTAACTTAAAATTATTATATGTAATTTTTATTTATATATAATAAGCTATAAATTAATAAAATATTTGTGTATTACATTATATTCAAATAATTTATAAATATAAGGTTTTGTTTTTATTAAAATTATATTTTAATTTTTAATATAATTTTTTTATTATATTATATTTAAATAATTTATAAAAATAAATTTTTTATTGAAATATTATTTAGTACATTGTGATAAAAATGTTATGTTTTAACAATGTATAATACTTTTTAATACTTTTATTTTTAAATATTAATATATCTTAAACGTGTTGAATGTGTAATTAATGAAATTTTTAGATATATTTTAATTTGTATAAATTTAAACAGATTATACTTGTACTATATAACTTGCTTTTTAAATGCGTCTGAGTTTAGGGTTGAGATATTGACACAATTAATTGAACAGATGATATTCAATTTGCTCTTTTTAGTGTTATATGGATGCCTTAACATGACCTATTTTATAGTCTTTTAACATCCTACGCTAACTCTCTTAAAATATATGATTGTATGAAAAATAATATGAATAATATATTGTGCCATGTGATTAAGAAAAACTGCAAGGAAAAGGAAAGCAAAGTTGGCTGACATTTAGACATTGATTTTTTAAGGTTAAGAAACAAAGTCTGAAACTGAAATTGGAGTGTATCTAACGGTAAAGACATGACACACAACGTAATAAGAAGGCAAAAAAACAAAAAATAATTAGACTTCTTTGCCATAATAACAGGCGGTGATTATTAGAAGTGAATTGTTTGAAAGCAAGAATATTTGAGACATTGACGCAAAAATTTCCACAAATCCGTACAAATTTTGAATATTTGGGGCATTCTCATTTGGAGACTTGAAAAGTTGTCTTCCCATTTCAATCGTTCACACTTTGCCTTTCTTCTTCTCAATTCTTTCATTTTCTTAAAAAGGTCGTTAAATAATTTAAATAAATTAATACGTGTAATGATATTAATATTAATTTTATTCAAAAAATGAATGATTTAGATATATTAATAGTTAAAATAATAAAATTAATTTTTAAAAATAAACTAAAATTGGTACTACAAACTCAAGATGGCCTAAATTATTTTTTAAAAAAAAATTTATGATACTCTTGAAAAAAAAAATGATTAATAAATTAGCCTTCTACTGCCTGAATCATTTCTAACGTTGCTAGTAATGTTGGACAGGTTTCACGCCTTTGGACCGTTGACCAAAGTCTAAAAAGAAGTATTCTATATGTCAAGGCTGTTGACCTTTTAAGAGTAATGGACGTGAATTGCGAAAAATTCTTTTTTTTTTTTGAAAAATTAAATTGAAAATATTTAAAATTGAGAATTTCTGTTAATTGTTTGTTTTTGTGTCAATTGAATTGACCTGTGAATTTTTATTAGAATAAATTGGAGATTATAGAATCAAATTATTCCGAAAATTATTAAATTGAACGAATAGACTAGAACTGATAGTTTATTAAAATTTAATAATTATATATTAATTTTCTTTAAATTGAATTGTTCCAAAAAAATTTATTCGAACAAGTATGGAAATAATAAATTCTTCAAATTGAAAATCGAATTGTCCGTAATTGTACTAAATAGAAGAACTAGAACGGAAATTGATAATTTATTGAAATTATACATACATTTTTTTTTGGTCAAAAATAAAACCAGACTTCAATAATATGAGGAGATTGAATACATAATATCTTTTTGCATAATATTGGATAGTTGTCCGGGAACATTACTCCAGACATCACCTCCTAAAAATAAAAGATCGCTCTTAGTAAACCAATATACTAGAGCATTGGCTTTCCTAGATATATGAGACAGAGTTACATTGTGTTCCGCCATTTCTTCTCTGATCTGCTATATGTCATCAATCACAGCCCGTATCTCCCATTGAATTTCTTCTGCATTTGAGATGATTGTATCAGTTGCTAGTTTTGAGTCAGTCTCAATTGTAACATTTCTTAGTTTTCTGATACTAACAAACATGTAGGCCTCTCTGATTTCCATTACCTCGGCTACTAAAGGGGAGTTGCATTTCACTTTTTTAGCTTGAGTGTGGCAAATTGATCCTCTGTGATTTTTGCATACCATTGCTATTTGTCCATCCCTCCTGCTGTTGTCACTAGAGGCATCACAATTAACTTTGAGTTCATCTACGTTAGGGAGTTTCCAGAGGGTGACTGAGTGAGTTGAGTTTTGCTACTGCTGTTGTGCTTCATGCATTGGACGAGTCCATTCTTGCCATTGGTCATGAGCCTGCTTGATGACTAGATCAGGGGGACAACTTTCTCCTTCAAAAATCTTTTTATTTCTGCGTTTCCAGATTCTCCAATAAATGCTGGCTGCTAGCTCAATTTTGTGGTCAGTAGAATTTTTGGAAAACATACCTACAACTTCCTTCCACCAATGAGCGAAAGATTGGAATCCTATCTCAGATGGAGTGTAACATAGCGTTGATCCGAACCAGACTTGTCTAGCATGAGGGTATAGCAGCAAGATATGTTCTATAGTTTATTCATTTATATTACACATAGGGCAGGAGGCTTTTGATCCGCAACTTCTTCTAATAAGGTTGCTCTTAGTTGCTAGGGAATTGTTGAAACTTCGCCATATAAAAAATTTCATTTTTTTCGGGACTTTGAAAGACCAAATGGAGCACCAACTTTGAGCATCCGGGTGAAAGGAGACGATTAGAGTCTCTGCTTTTGTTACTCTTGTATCCTTAGCTTTGAGCAAATTGTATACGAACTTGACTGTGTATTCCCCTTTTTTGTTGAAATGCCAAATCAGTTTGTCTTATCCATTTGAGGCGGATAAAGGGATCATCTCGATTGCTTCAATTTCTTCTTGGTTGAAAAGTTGGCGAAGATAGCTAACATTCTAGCAATTCTGAGTTAGGTTAATCAAGTCTCTCACTAGTTGAAAGCGAGTCCCGGGTAGAGCAGTTGATGTAATTTTGAATTGATTTAATCCCGGAACCCATTTATCATGTCAGATATTAATTCTGTTCCCATTGGACACATTCCATCGACTTCCTTCTTTGATCAAATCTCTACCAAGCAATAAACTGCTCCAAATCCAAGAAGGGCATTGACTCTTTCTAGCTTCCATCAGCGTAGAGTGGGGGAAATATAAGTGCTTCAGTAACCTAGCACTTTAGAGATGGGGATTAGTGAGAATTCTCCAACATTATTTTGCCAGGAGGGCTTTGTTGAAACAGTTCATCTCTCTATAACCCAGACCACCTTCCAATTTATTTTGCGTTAGCCTGGACCAAGCTACCCAGTGGATTCTTTTCTATGTTGTATCCTATGACCAAATGAAATTTCTGATCAACTGTTCCATGCGGTTTGTGACTGTAGCTGGGACTTGAAAGACCATCATGATATAAGATGGGACAACTTGTAGTACTGATATGATAAGCACATCTCTTCCAGTGGGGGAGAGGTATTTTGTTTTCCAGCTCTAAATTTTTTACGTCACACGCTCTACTAGAAAATTACATAGCTCTTGCTTAGAGTGGCCCCAATCTGCTGGTACCCCTAGGTACTTGGTGAGGGATTTAGCTTATTCTATCTGTAGCAGATTCATAGTTTCAAATCTCATATTAGGGTGAGTTTGGGCACTAAAGTACATACCTAACTTGCAATTATTAAGCTTTTGACCCGAAGCCTGGCAGTACTTGACAAGAACCTCTTTGATATTTGTGGCTTCCTTTACATTAGCTTTTCCAAACAAGACTGTGTCATCAGCAAACTGAACATGTGTCAAAGCATCACACCGTCAGTTTAGTTTGAACCATTAATAGACTTAGCGCTTGTTCTCTGGTTGATCATCCTTGACAGGACATCCGCTATTAGAATGAAGATGTACGGTGATAGAGGATCGCCTTGTCTTAATCCCCTGGAGGGATTAAAGTAGGACTGTGTAGACACCCAATTTCGGGATAACCGAGCAGGGATGCGACAGAGAACTCCGATGATGAGAAAATTAAAAATTAGTCTCGGGATGTTTGAGTTTGAAATCTCAAAAAGGCTTGATTGTGTTTCTAAAGTACGTTTAAGGACTCAATTGTAAAGTTTTGGTTTTTATAGGGACTTTTTTGTAATTAATCGGAATAATGGATTTCCGATCAGAAATCCAGAATTCCGATTGGAAATCAAGATTTCCGATCGGAAATCTAGAATTCCGATCGGAATTCTGGATTTCCGAACTGAAATCCATTCTTCCGATCACTTTTTTTTTTTTAATTACGAAAAGGTCCCTAAAAAAACCAAAACTTTGCAATTGAGTCCTTAGACGTACTTTAGAAACACAATCAAGCTTCTTTGAGATTCCGAACTCAAACATCCCAAGACTAATTTTTAATTTTCTCATCATCGGAGTTTTCTATCGCATCCATGCTCAGTTATCCCGAAATTGGGTGTCTACAAGGATTCATTATCATTTTTATTTTCTGGTTTTTCTTGCTTGTAAATTTTGTCCGAATACTTCTTCTTTGTATTTAGGTCTGAGGCTAAACTTGTGAAAGGAATTGTTGAACATATTTTGAAGAAATTGAATCATTCATGTTCAAGAGATTTGAAGGGACTAATTGGAATGGACTCACATATTAGAAAAATCAAAAAGTTGTTAGACATGGAATTACCAGATGTTTGCAAGGTAGGAATCTGGGGTATGGGTGGCATAGGCAAAACGACTATTGCAGGAGCTATTTTCAACTCTCTCTCAAGTCAATTTGAAGGTTGCTGCTTCCTTGAGAATGTTAAGGAAGAATCAGAACAATGTGGTGGGCTACGTCACTTAAGAGAAAGGCTTCTTTCTAAAATACTGGGGGCAGGAAATCTACAATTTCCCACCCCTAACATAGGATCCATCCCTGTTATGGATAGGCTCCGGCATAAAAAGGTTTTGGTTGTTATTGATAATGTGAATGATGTAGATTAAATAGAAGTCCTAATTGGAAGATGTGATTTTGGGTTGGGAAGTAGAGTTATTGTAACCTCTAGAGATAGGCAAGTTCTTAAGAATGGAGTTGATAAGATCTATGAAGTTGAGGGATTAAATGATGACGAAGCTCTTGCACTGTTCAATTTGAATGCTTTTAAGGACATTCATCCCACAAAAGATAATTTGGTGCTAGCAAATAGGGCAGTTAAATATGCTCGGGGAAACCCCTTGGCACTTAACGTTTTGGGTTCTTTTCTGTTTGACAGAAGGAAGCAAGAGTGGAGAAGTGCACTGGATAAACTTGAAAGGATTCCTCAACCAAAAATTTTTGATGTGTTGAGATTAAGTTTTGATGCACTAGATGATGAAGAGAAAATTATTTTTCTTGATGTTGCATGCTTTTTTAAAGGACAGCAAATTGATTTTGTGCAGAGAATACTGGATGGTTGTGGTTTCTCTGCTGGCATTGGAATTAGTGTTCTTGCTGATAAATGCCTTGTTACCATCCTAGAAAACAAGCTAGAGATGCATGACTTGTTCCAATAAATGGCTCATGAAATTGTTCGCCAAGAATCTCTTAGAGAGCTGGGAAATCGCAGCAGGTTGTGGAGTTCAAATGATGTTTATCAAGTCTTGAATAAAAATCTGGCAACATTTTATTTGTGAAAAAAGATTTTCCACGTATATTTTCAATAAGCTTAAAAATATAGGAAAATATTTAAATGTTTGTGCAATTGATGGTTTATCTATATTTTGCTGAGATATTCAGGGAACTGAAAGAGTTGAAGGGATATTCTTTGATACATATAAAATGGGAAAATTAGACTTGAGTTCCAGAGCCTTTGTGGGAATGTATAACCTTAGGCTTCTCAAAATCTTCAATTCAAGAATTGGATCTCAATCCCGAGTGCACCTTCCTTATGGCCTTGAGTTTCTCTCGGAAGAATTGAGGTATCTTCACTGGGATGGTTTCCCTCTGAGCTCTATGCCATCTAATTTCCAAGCAGAAAATCTTGTTCAACTTAACCTTGTATATAGCAACATTAAACAGCTGTGGACAGGAGTTCAGGTATCTTTTATTTATTTATGTCAATTCCATTTCCTTCCAAAAATGCGGTGCCAATGAAAATGCTTTTGCAGAATCTTGTAAGTTTGAAAGAGATCAACCTTAGCAATTCTGTGCATTTAACTACATTCCCAGACCTCTCACGGGCCAAGAATCTCGAGTGCTTGAATTTTGAACGTTGTTCTAGCTTGGCAGAAATTCCACCAACTGTTCGGTTTCTACATAAGCTTATTGATTTAAATATGAGACAATGCACAAGCCTAATGAAGATCCCGAGTGGCATTAAGTTGAGATCACTTAAGACTCTTAACCTCTATGGCTGCTCAAAACTTAGAGAGTTTCTAGAGATTGCAGAGAGCATAAATTATTTAAATCTAAATGAGGCTGCTATAGAAGAACTCCCAAAATCAATTGGAAATCTCAATGGACTTATTGCATTGAATCTGAAGGACTGTAAACAACTCAGGAATCTTCCCGAAAGCATGAGTGCACTGAAATTACTTGTGACTATTGATCTATCAGGTTGCTCAAAGATCACCAAATTTCCAAATATTTCAGGGGCCAAGCATGTGCAATACTTGTACTTGTCTGAAACTGCAATTGAAGAACTTCCTTCTTCAATTAATCTTCTCTCTGAGCTCACTTGTTTGGATCTTATGAACTGTAAAATGCTCAAGAATCTTCCCTCTAATATTAAGTTGGTCTCTCTTGAAAAGCTTATTCTTTCTGGCTGCTCAAGCATCACCAAATTTCCTGATGTTTCACGGAGTATAAAGAAGTTGTTTTTGGGTGGGACAGCAATTGAAGAAATTCCCTTCTCAATTAAGTATTGCTCTGAGCTTGTTGAACTGAACCTACAAAACTACATGAGATTTCAAATTCTTCCTAGTAGTATTTGTAAGTTGAAAAAACTGCAAAAGCTCAATCTCTCAGGCTACTTTGGTTTTGAAAAATTTCCAGAAATTTTGGAGGTTATGGGATCATTGAAATATCTATATTTATATGGAACAGCTGTAAGAAGTCTACCCTCACCAATCGAAAATTTGACTGGTCTTCTGAGCTTGGAATTGAGGAGTTGCCAAATTGATTTGCCAGGGAGGGTAGTGGATATACAGTATCTACATAAGCTGTCTCTTAATGATTGCCATTTATTGCAAGTGCCTGAATGCATTGGTAGCTTATCCTCGCTAGAAGCATTGGATCTAAGTGGGAACTATTTTGAGGAGATACCTGTAAGCATCAATAAGCTCTTTGAGCTACAATACCTTGGTTTAAGATATTGCAGGCGGCTAAGATCATTGCCAATCCTTCCTCCTCAATTGACAAAGTTAGATGCACACAATTGTTTTGCATTGGAATCAGTGTCAATTGATACAAATGGAGTTAAGGGGAACATTTTTGTATTCTTTTTCACAAATTGTGAATACCTGGATATCACTTCAAAGGAAGGTATAATGGAATATGGCCTAACCAAATTTCAGCTCTATTCAAAAACACTGGACAGTCAGGTCCATCTCACCTCCTTGCTTCCTTTCATTTATTACTTTTTAACCATCTCCCATGTTAAAACGCTTGATTTATTTCCTGGTGCAGATGCCTTCTTTACCAGCTGGGGAATCTAGTTTTTGCTGTCCTTTGTGTCATAGAAAGTGGTATGGGTCCAAAAGTCCGGCTTCTTCGAACTATGAGCCTAAAAGTCTGGCATCTTCGACTAAAATTCCGCTTCCTTCAAATTGGGCCAACAGTAACTTCTTGGGCTTCGCACTTTCTACTTCTATTGCATTTTTATGGAACGACAACCGTGATTTCCAAGTTCGTGATTTCCAAGTTAAATGCAGATATATTTTCAAAAATGAGTACGATGATAGCAATGATCTCTATTGCTATTTTGGTGGCTGGTACGGCAAACGAGAGGTCAGAAGTAAGCATGTGTTTTTCGCGTATGATCCTTGTGTAGAAGTTAGTAAAGATGATCGTTTTAGTATATACAGTGAGGTTGTAATTGAGTTCTACTGTGAAGACATCAGTGGCAACCCTTTGCCACACGAAGTTCTGGATTGTAAAGTCCATCTAGTATGTGTCCAAGATGAGGATATCGTCTTTGATACTCTAAGACGCTTGATGTGCAATCCAGTTTCCTAGTAGTTGGAAAAACATAAGGAAGTTAAAAGATATTAAAGGTTAAAGATTTTGTGATACCAGTTTGACAAGGCATTGCCAAACTATATTGTGGTTGGTTTGTTCGTATATAATATCAATCATACATAGAGAACAAGCTTGAGGAGGAACATCCTCCATAATCACACTCTCAGACTCAGTAGGTATTGAAAGAGCCCACTAAGATAATGCGTGTGCAGTCCTATTACAAGAGGGTGGAATATAGGAAAGATACACAGAAACAAAAGCACAAACTAATAATTGTTGACTATCATGGAGTATCAAACCAGCAGGCGACCAAGGGACAGTTGATACTTTTATGATTTAGACATCTTCACATATTTTTTATATCTTTTGATATTTATGCATTAAAAATTAAAAAAATAGAAGACCTATTGCTATCAAAAATCACAATCTTTTCCACTTTTGTATATTTATACCAAACTTTAAAATTTGGCAAAATTAGTCCAATTTGATATATTGTTTGCAATTTTAGCACAATTTAACATATTATTTACAATTTTAGTAAAATTGTGATTTGATCATGAATTAATAAATAAAATAAATATGTGGCTCTTGAGATGAATTAGTTAACATCTATTGTTATAGTTTCACATGCATATGAAGACTTAAAATAGGTAAAAAAGAAGATGAATATAATCTTTACAAATTAAATTTGTATTTTCATTTTTATATATTTTTTTAAATTATTGAGATTAAAGTCTAACTAACAATTGTATTTAGCATTTAGATGATGTGGGGTTAAATTTACCAAGTTTTAAAGTTTGGTATAAATATATAAAAGGTCAAAAAGGTTGTGATTTTTTATACCAATATGCCAAAATAAAAAATTTAAATTTAATAATTTTTTTTAAACTACATTTACCATTACTTAATTATATACATGAGTATTATTTGATCATAATTAAAAAGTTGAATAAATGCAACTTAAATTTTTTAAATTTTAATTTTAAAACGTAATTAATAATTTTAATTTTAATTTATGTAAAAAATTTAAAAATTAATTATTTTTCTATATTTTAATTTTAATTTTAATTTTAAAATGAATATTTATTCCAAAAGAATGAAAATTTTAAATTTAATTTTTACTAATGCATATCTTTCATATTTTAAAATTTGACAAATTGAACCTAATTAATCAATGTATAAAGTTTTGGGATGAATTAGCTAAAAAACTTGTTTTGAACTGAATTGAATTTTTTTTTTTTTTTTTTTTGAAAAACTAGTTTGGACTAATTTATCAAATTTTCCAAATTGGTAGAATAATCAACCAAAAAATTAATTTATAGGGTAATTGACCATAGTGTTTAAGTTTAGGGGGCAAATTGTTACTTTAGCCTAATTTTGTGGTTGTTTAGCATTGAAAGATTATAACAGTGTCGACGGCGCAAGGAAATCAAAATCAAAATAAAAAATGATCGGTTTGGTTCGATTGAAAAATACATAAAGTCAAAGTAAACTGAAAATATTTAAAAATAACCAAATTAAACTAAACAAGGGTTAAAACCAAATTGGTTTGGTTCGGTTCGGTCAGTTTATTCGATTTGACTTTTTTATTTTTGCAATTTTAAACATAGTGGATTTATGTAATTTTGCAATATTTTGATAATATTTATAGCTCTATTAGTTTTTATATTTATTTTATTTATTAATTTTTTAGAAAATCAACTTAACTAATTTTCTAAAATGGGTTTAAATAATTTTGGTTTGAATTTTTTGGTATTAAATTATTTTATTAAGAGTTTTAAATATTTAAAAATAATATTGTTGATTTATTTTGAAATATTAGTGATGAACCAATCAAATCGAACCATAAACTCCATATAATTTAAAATATTTTAAGAATTCAATTCGGTTCAATTTAATTATATTTTTTACAATAAAAATCGAACCGAACTGATTCAGTTCTAAGTTATTTTTGCTCGCTCCTACTTGCCCTATCAACACTATCTTTGACATGTTAACAAGTCACATCATCAATTGTACATGTCAATTGAAAGTTGGATAAATTGAAAGGAATAAAAAAAAATAACTGTCTAAATGGATACAAATTAGAAAATTAAAATCATTTTAATATTAACTTTTAGGGATAATGACTTATTTAGTCCTAAAAGTTATAGTGATTTTTCAATTAAGTCCTATAAGATGTAAGTGTATCAATTGAGTCCATAAACTTTTAAAAATTTTCACCGTTAATCCTAATGCGTCAAATCTAATAGATATCGCTGACGTGGCATCTTCATAAGCCTCTCCCTATTCATCTGCATAAAAGGAAAAACAGAGGTCAACTAAAACCAAAAAAAAAAAGTGAAAGAGAGAATGCCACACTGCACTGAGAAATTACAAAAAAAATGGAAATCAAAATATGTAAGACTTATAAGGGAAACAATAAAAAATTGCTAAACCCTGTGCATTTTGAAAGGTCGGTCCTACATGAAATTAATTACTAAAAGTCATGGATCAAATACAACATGCTGCCTTACTGGTGATGCAGCTCCTTTAAAGACAATAACTAAAAAAAATTCAACAAAAGGAAAAAGAACAGAGATAGCTACAAAAGAAATATACTTCCATCAAACAAATTTCTAATTAATATAGAAAATTAATGAAGAAATTTAGCATTTCTGTTAAGAGAAAATTATCAAGATTCCCTAACTTGGGTGCCATTGGTTAAAAGGTTCTAGAACTAATAGTCGAACAGATGGTTGGCTTGTCAAAATTTCTAAGTAGGAAATTTTGACGCATGAAAATTTGTGTTGAATTATCCGAACATAAGTGTTGGATAAGAACAGTCATTCATTCGTATGAAACTTTGACACTTCAAATTAGGGGTGTATCAAGCCAAACTGAGTCGAGCTTTCTAAAAGTTCAAGCTTGGTTCATCAAATTCTGAATGAACTCGAACTTGATAAACTTTCTTTTACTCTGAAGCAAGAGTTTGGCCTGTTTTAATTATAATAAACACAAGCTTGGATCACAATTAGCTCCATAATGTAAGTAAACAAACTTGAGCTCACCTCATCTGCAAGCTTGAAGGCAAGCTCAAACTTGGGTTTGTCAAACAAGCTTTGAACTTAAATAAATCTAATCCATTAGACAATAAATCTTTTAGCTAACCCATTAACAACAAGTAGCAATTAATACGCAGCGGAATCAACAATCCAAAAGCACAAAGAGAGACACTTTATTTTCTCATCTTGTTAATTATAGCAAGTACTGGATTATTGCAGAAATGGAGGCGATAAAGTAAAATGGCTTCAAGGAAATTACAGGTCTCATGAAAAAAAAATAAAAAAGAGTAAAGCTTACTGTTGCAGAGATGAGATGTTGTGCCGTCGGCTAGCCTAGGAGTTGTAGGCTGGAGGAGAATAGAAGATACGGAAGTTTTTTTTTTCCCTTCTCTTTAAAAGGAGGAGGAGGAGAGACGGATTGAATCGGGGTGAAAGAAAAGAAACCCTAAATTTGTCCAGGATTACCTCTGACTTGTTGCAGGTTATGAATCTTCTTCCAGGGTTTCTATGTGTCCAGGAGGTCCTCATGACAGCAGCGTTCCCACAGTTGCAGTTCATGTTGAAATTGATACTTGCCCTCAGAAACAAAATTCCATGTCCTTGCAATAATTCTCTTTCAATGGTCTTTCTTCATTGTCTTGTGTCTTCTTTCACCCTTCATTTATCTTTGAGTATTTATTCATTCACCAAAATCCACCATTGATGGAGAGAGGCGGGAATTTTTCCCTCTCAATTGGATTTGTGGTTGTTCTTCCCCATAATTTTTACAAAAAAAAATTATATTAAATTTTTCCATGTGGCATTGACATGTCAGGCAGTTTGGAATGATGACTGCCATGTCATCAACACAATAACAAAGAAACTGCCACGTCAGCAATATCTGTTAGATTTGACGCCTTAGGACTAACGGTGAAAATTTTTAAAAGTTTATGTACTCAATTGATACACTTACATCTTATAGGACTTAATTGAAAAATCACTATAACTTTTAGGACTGAATAAGTCATTATCCCTAACTTTTATATATATATATTATTTTTATTTTTTTGTAATATATATATACACACAAGATTCAATATATTTTCGACATTCAATAAATAAATAAATATATTAAAACAATTAAATATAAAAATTTTAAATTTTGTATTACCTAATACATGAGTCATTAAAGATTAAGGATAATTATGTCATTTAAATTATTAAAAAGTCAAATATGGAGTTCAAAAATTCTCACCCATCTTTCTCTCTTTCCACTAATTTCACTTTTTCTAAATTTTTCTGTTACTTGTATTATTAGCACATTGTTTATGCTCAAACTAATAATTAAAAGTTATGTTAAAAAACTAAAACGTATATTAAACTTACAAAAAATTTAGAAAAAGCAAACTATAATTAACAAATTAATTAAGGGGAAAGTACAATTTTCTACCCTGTGGTTTCACATTTTTACAAAGATGGTCCTGTGTTTTTTTTTTTTGTGATATTTTACTACCCTGAGTTTATGTCCATTAACAAATTACGGAAAATTCAGTAACGCCATTACAAGAGCTGATGTGGCATCATGACATGGCGTCCAGCGTGGCTTATGTCAAAAAAAAAAGGAAAGTACAATTTTCTACCTTATGGTTTCACGTTTTGACAAAGATGGTCCTGCGTTTTACTACCCTGAAATTTTCTCCATTAAGAAATTATGAAAAATTTCAGTAACGCTGTTACAAGAGCTGATGTGGCGTCCTATGTGGGCCAAAGCAATGTTCCCAAATTTCTACCTCAACCAAAGAAATTATCCCGAGCCAGCTCCTTCGCAGCAGCCTCACGATCTCCTTTGCACCAAGCTCCTTCGCGCAACGGACGACTGGCAGTGGGGAAGCTTTAGCTGGCGGAGATGACGACAAGGACTCAGCAGTAGCTTTCGGTGGTGGTAATGGCCTGTGGTGGAGATTCGGCAGCAAGTGGTTGACTGGAAGAAAGAAAGCAAAGCAAGAGAAGAAGAATATATCCCCAAATCCCTAAACTGAAATTTAGACACCAAACTCATTCAAAACCCCAAAATTGAAACAAAAGAACAAAAAAATCCATTTCAGCTGAAGATTTTCTCATAAACCTCTCATCCTCCCCACTCTTTGAGCCACGTTGTTCCTAAAAAAGTTAATTATTTTTTTTTTTACAAAAACCATATGCTGGAAGCCACAGCAGCACACTGGAAGCCGCGTTAGCACGCCATGTCAGCAGGTGTAACGGCGTTACTGACTTTTTCCTTTATGTGTTAATAGACATACACTCAGGGTAGTAAATTGTCAAAAAAAAAAAAAAACACAGGACCATCTGTGTCAAAACCTCAAGCCACATGGTAGAAATTTGTACTTTCCCCTTTTTGTTTTTGGGGCTGGAAGCCACATCAGCACGCCACATCAACATGTCTAACGACGTTATTGACTTTTTCCTTTATGTGTTAACGAACATACACTCAGGATAGTAAAGTGTCACAAAAATAACACAGGACCATCTAGGTCAAAACCTCAAACCACGAGGTACAAAATTATACTTTCCCCATTAATTAATTAACTAAATTAATTAATGCTATAAAAGTGTAAATATCGTTATGTGTGAATTTCTTTTGCTAAAAAATTAAAATTATTAGAAAAGATATTGCAGTTTTTTATGATTTTTTGAATTATGTTATTAAACATTTTGGAAATGTAATATCTATTTAAATTTTTATAACTTTTTTTCATTGTTATTTTTGACATAAATAGTGTCTTAGTAATAATAGTATGAAAAGATATTTGAAAATGAAAATAGTGAAGAGACTACTAGGTCAATCATATATGACTATGTTTTGACTTTATCATTTTATTAATAAAGAGGCATTTCCATTATCATTTTAAGTTATGATAATTACTTGAATAGTCAATTATTCCTAAGGTCATCAAGTATATGACTTGATAGTAAAACCCTTAGATTAAATATGAGTTGTATTCAAATTATCCCTAGTCATTTATTATTATAGAACTAATAATGAATTTAGGTTAGTATGGTGTTGACTGATGATTATGTTTTACTAATCATGAATATGAGATATTAAGTCAACTCATAGGTACTTGTGTTGAGAAATCATGTACTGGATTGACCCACTATGAGAATACTACATAGACAATTGTCATAAGTATATCTTATCACAGTAATATTGTTTTAGTCCTTCGACCTTGAAATCACCATGGATTTCTACATAACTATTTTGTATTTTGACACATTCTAACATTGTCTTTAACATGATGATGAAATAGAATGTTGTTGGATATGAAATGAGTTATGTGAGGAATGTGAGTGATTGAGAAGGAATTTGTCCCTCATTTAATATAAGTAAGATATCTATGGGCCCTTTGATAAGATAGATTGAAGGAAAATGTATGGCCATGCTGGAATGAATTGATAAAGAGTTATCATTCTCAGTCTACTTGTAATCAAGTCATAATATGGTTGAACTGTATAAGGATGACATAAACTATGCCTTATGTTCAATCAAGATATCATGTGACAAAAGGACTACAATATTCACTATAAATTAGGTTATGTCGGATTATCGACCTTTATATAACTTGGGTAGTCATAATGTCTTGCTAGAGGCCACTTATAACTTGTAGGCCTAAATTGAGATTTTAGGCCCACTGCCAATGTTATGTGAACCTACAGGGTCACACACTTAGAACAAGCCCAAAACGAATATGGGTTTACCAAGCCTAGTAAAACTTTGTGGAAATAAATAAATAAATTCATGTGTGTGTGTGTGTGTATATAATTATTTATTTATTTTAAGTAATGGTTATCTTAAATAAATAGGAAAAATATATTTCTGTTTTAGTATTTAAATCGAATTAGAATTAAAAAGTGGAATATACCAAAAACGTTTTGGTAAATGAGAAATTACCAAAATTTCGTTTTGGTAAGTGAAACCCTAATTGAGAAGTCTATATATATATTTATCATGTTCTCTAGGGTTTCACATACTTATAATTCTGCCACCTAAATTTCGTTTTCTCTCATTTGAGAAAACGTAACACAGACTTCTTGAGTTCTTGAGTTGTGAGACAATCAAGAAAAAGGTGCTAGCACACATTCGTTTTGATCAAAGGCTGTTTGTGTGGATACTAGTAGAGGACGCATCCATTTGGAGACATCTTAATCAGATCAAAGAAAGTGAAAAGCTCGAGGTAGGGTGTCACTGGTGTGAACATCCTCTCGTCCTTCCAACAATCTTGCCCATTCTTTGTCCGTGGTAAGATTTTAGAAACCCTAATTAATAATCAGTTAATCGAATTGCTTGAATCTTGGTTCAGATTTGTCATAAAATTTTAATTTTCTGTTGCGTTTTGAATCACAAAACCCAACAAATGGTCTCATTTTTCTTGGAACTATAGGTTAAGTTTGAGGATAATGGTCTCATTTGTCTTTGAACTATAGGTTAAGTTTCAACTTTACCCTATCTTATTATTGGTATCGTTGTATGGCTTTAGTTTTTCATTTTTATAATTTTATTCAATCTTCAATTGACATGTGCAATTGCTGATATGACAGTCTGACGTGGCATGTAATTACTGATTGTGTATGGTAATAAAAATGACATCATTTTGATCATAATGCAAAGAAAAAAAAAGCTAAAAACAACATTGTTTTGGGATCTAGAAACAAAAATGCAAAGCACAACTTTCACTCTCTTACTCTACTTCTTCAACAAGAATAGATTAAATTAAAATAATATTTTTTGAAAATAAGAATTAAAGATTTAGATTAATTCTTGAAATAAATATCCAAATAAAGGCCCAACTCAAAGATCAATATCTGTGTACATAACACTCATCAGGTAACCCGTTCTATTAATATTTTTCAAAATCTCTTTATATAAATAAATATGCAATAAATTTTAAATAATATCATAACTGAAAAATTATAAATAAAAATAACAATATTCTTATTTATCATCCACAATAATATTGCCATCAATAGAAATTAGAAAATAAATAACATGTTAAATCTCAAAATTTAATATTCCTTTAAATGTGTAAATTTAACATACACTTCAAAATATTAACTTGCAAGTGGAGCGAGCCGGTTGACGTGTCCTTGTCCGCCTAGTCTCTGATGCTCCTGCTCCGGTATTGTCTATAATAAATAATATTTATTTAAAATATATGCATATATATATAATAAATAAATTCATAATAATTTTCCAAATTTCTAGAAAAATTACAAAAAATCAAGGAATTAATAAAATTGACTTCGAAATATCCTAAATATAACATTTGAGGCTACATGAATTTATTTTGATGAGCTGAAACTATTTAAATGCAAATAGAGTAATTTCCATGAAAACTCTTACGGAATTTTATCTCAATCAGTTAAGAAAATTGATCACCACAATTAATACTATTTATTAAAAATAAATCCAAAATTTTTTGGGTTGGTTACTATTCATCAACGGAATTTGGGTGGGACCTGCTAGATACCATAAACACAATACTCGACCAAAACAAACATACTAAAATGATCACAACAATTAATATAACACATCTAAAGCCTCAATTACCCAAAATAGACATAGAACAAAGAGATCGGAAAATAAAAGAAAAATTACCGAAAAATTCACAGAATATTCTATCGGCAAAGATCGGATGCAAGGCTGGCGTCTAGAACTCTTGAGATGATGGGCAACAAGCTATCGGTGGTAGTTTTCGCTGATAGGCGATGAGGTGAGTTTTCCGACGTTCACAACTTGAGCTGAATTTTTGAAATTAAAACTGAATTTTTTTTTTCTTGCAAAAAAGAACATTACTAGTGCGCAGTTGAGAAATCTATGTGTTTAAAATTTCAGGTCGATCGAAGAAGAAGAAGAGAAAGAATTCAATGACTAAAATGGATATTTGATAAACGAGTGGTTAACGAAGAAGAGAAAGAATTCAGGAACAAAAATAGATATTTGCCAAATCACAACACTTCTCTTCTTAACAGCTCATATATATACACACACACACACACACAACTAATATCAAATTGAGCAACCATATACTCTTGGCAATTCTTAGCAACCATTAGCAACCTAAACAACCAACTGCCGACAACCCCAAAACGACCACAAAACAACCAAGCAACCTTCCTCCACCAAACAACCAAAACAACTACAACCAACCACCATCAACCAACACAACTACAAAACAAACATCAAACAACCATATACCAACATCCACCCAAAACAACTTGTACCCACATCAACCTATAATTTTATATATCTATATATACTCCTAGCCTCAAATCAACCGATATCCACCTTTGTTAACCTTCTTCCTTATCAACCCATACACACTTATTTTCACACCCAATTATTATTATATTTTTTTTTTCTCGATTATTACACAAAAGGTAAAAAAAAAGTTGTGATTTTTATATGAATAGGCCATTTATTTATTATATTTATAAAAGTCTGTGTAGAACCATAAATATCATGTTAGAATTGAGATTTTTGTTTAAACCACAAAGTTACTTTTATACATATAATTATTATATTTATACAAGTATGTCTAGAACCAGAAATCTCATGCTGAAATTGAGATTTCTGGTCAAAGAAAAAGTTAATTTTATACATTTATCTATTATATTTATAAAAGTACATATGGGACCAGAATTCTCATTCTGGAATTGAGTTTTTTGGTTAAATAAAAAATTAACTTTATATATTTATTTATTATATTTGTAAAAGTATGTGTAGAACTAAAAATCTATGTTAGAATTGAGATTTCTGTTTAAACCACAAAGTTACTTTTATACATATATTTATTATATTTATACTAGTATGTTTAGAACTAGAAATCTCATGTTGGAATCGAAATTTCTGGTTAAAGAAAAAAAGTTATTTTTATCCATTTATTTATTATATTTATAAAAGTACGTGTGGAACCAGAATTCTCATTTTGGAATTGAGATTTCTAGTTAAATAAAAAAATTAACTTTGTACATTTATTTATTATATTTATAAAATATATGTAGAACAAGAAATCTCTACTCATGTTAGAATTGAGATTTATGTTTAAACAACAAAGTTACTTTTATACATATATTTATAATATGTAAATATAAATGAAAATACTATAAATATTTATTCTAATAGTAAATATGATTTATTCAAATATAAATGATATATAGTGCTCTCTAGGAGCTTCTAGTATAAGCCATGTGTCTCAACATAAGGAACATCATCCTCACTGTCCTTTATCTCCTTCTGCATCAATCTCTCAACATAAACCTAAAACTAAGCCTTTGCGGTAATAAACAACAAGATGAACCCATCCTCACCTTAAACCTCTCTTTTTATGAAAACCCTTCCCCAAAGAAACTAAGAAACTGCTTGGTTGTCAAAACTCTCAGCTCCAGAGTTTGCTCAATAAACATATTACTGCATATTTTTAGTTTCAAGATTGGAGCTCTGCATAGGATCTTCAGGTTAATGAACTGGGTATAAAAAACTCGTTTGGTAATAAGGAAGACAAGGAATTGGATAAGAATGGTATCCCCTGGTCATCCCACAAACCTCTTATGGTAGGGTGATAGAATAGGATCTTTCTAATGATGGTTTAAATGATGCAGCTCTCTCAGAGTACATAGGTAAACTATCGCTGTAAGCTGCTACTTCTTCTTACTACGAGTATGGAAGTCTAGGTGCCTCAGGTAGGCAACCATGTCGTGTTGTAGAAGGAATCTAATTTGACATGACACTACTTACTCTTGCAGCTGTTCATGCCAGAGGTAATAATGTGCCTCAGAAAACCAACGCCAACTTGTCCCTAAGAGCATCCACATCCGTTTACACCCTATAGAGTTTAATGGACATGCCACATCATCACTTTATTATCCCCTCATTCATTACACTTTTGTTCACTATGGATTACACTCTGCAAAGTGTAATAGCCTGGACCCACTATCAAATCACATATTTATTTTAATAATTCCTTTACATATTTAAAAAAACTAATTATATTGATGTACTAAAATAATATTAATGCATATTAAAATATATAATTGTTAATATTTTTGCAAAAAAAATAAAATTTTTAATATAATATAATTTAAATATTTTTAATTAAATTATTTAAATTAATCACCGTTTTTTTTATATTATCGTTGCTTAATTAATATTTCACTTATCTTTTATTTTTTTTCTTAAAAAAAAAACAAAAGGCTGTAAAAGAGCAGCCATGATGCGTGTAATACTGGTGACGCGCATCATCACCATGACATGCCCACTATGGGTTGAGTGTAATGGGATGAGTATCATGAGGGACATTACACCCTCATTACACCATCAATGTGGATGCCCTAAGGATTAAACCTGTACCATCATTTAGGCTCAGTGGGAAGAGGAAAGACTAGGCCCAAGAATTCAAATTCAATAGTAAAATGGGCCAAGCTGCAACCACTAGAAAATAACCCAATTTGAAGTTCAACAAGTTTAGTGATGGTGCAAGCCCATCAAAGCCCAACTCTACTGAACTCAGGGACCCAGCTCCAGCCCAGGCTCCTTCTCAAGCTTTGTCTTCAGGCCTAATAGTAAAACAACTCCATACCATTAGCATTGCCTCATAAGGCAACATCTCTCAGCTACCTGATTCGAATCAAAGTCAATCTGCCGATTCATTGGCATTTCTCTAAGGACCTCGGTCCTTTTATTTTTTTTTTTTTATTTAGGAGGTAAATGGTTTGTCATACTCATTACTCTCACATAATACTAGTGAATAGTATGAGTAAGGTTGATGACTGTCATGGTATTTCCTTGTGTATCCATGGTTCTCCTAGGCTTATAACTATGCTTGTAAACTCTAGTTTCTTTAATGAAATTTTAGTTGGTAAAAAAAAAAGAATTTTTTTTATTCAAATATAAATGACAGGTATCCTCAACATATTGAACCATTAATGTTTATTTCAATAAAATATCTACTTTATTCAAATATAATTGGCAAAGTTCCCTTTATTTAAAGCTTTTTGTGTATTCGAATGACAAATTCAACTTGTTCCCATATAAATGGCAGATATTATGAAATTATCGACTATTGATACTTATTCAAATAAAAGATGCTAGTTATGCATATATAATTGGCATATATGATAATAAAACATCATAATTCATTCAATTTTGAAACCCTAGCCTCTTCTTTTTCTCTCAACTTTCACTTCTTTTCTTTTTTAACCGTTCATCTTCCTTAAGCAAGGAGGGGTGATTTTTGGTCATTCTTGGCTTGAAATCACCCCTCTACACATCTTTTTATCAATTTATTTTTAAATAAGTGGTTACTCCATATAAATTTAGATTTTATTTTATTTTTCGTGATTTCGCCGTCTTGTTGCGGTGTTTAGTTGTTGTCGTCTGGTTATGACGTTTTGTTTTCCATTTTATTGCGGCTTTTTCTTTGTGTGAGCGATTCAGACAAGCAAAGTATATTCTTTCAGACAGAGACAACGAATCAGATTATGGTCATCAGTATGTTGCAGAACTGCAGTCATAGGTATTCTAGTCATTATAGTATTATCAAATTTGTAGGCTTTGAGCGGATTTATTATGTTATTAATCTGAATGTTGTTTCATCCTCTATGGTTTTTAGCGAATACGTGTGTGTGTTTCTATCTATGTATTGCTAGTTTTGATTAATAGAATTATTTTTCTTTTCAAAAAAAAATTGGCATATATGATGCTTGATTAGATTTGTTTTTTTTTTTTTTGTTAATTATAATAACTTTAAATGTCATCTATCTATTTTATAACAAATCATTCAATATTTATCAATATATAATATATATAATTCAAATATTGAAAGTATAAGCATTCATTGTTTAAACAAATTCAAAATAATGCAAATATTCATTCATAATATTTAACATTAACATTACAATAAATTCTATTATAAGGTAATTTAATACAAAACTAATTATAAATTAATTAAAGCTTTTTTCCTTAAAAAATTCCCAATCCACACAAAGTTCACCAAGTATTGGCAAATTGCAGCCAATTTGTTTCCTTCTCTTCCCTCGTAGATTCATTTCTTTTCTTTCCCTTTCCCTTTGATGTCATTGTCTATATAATCAATTTATTAAATATCAAAATAAAAAATAATTAATAATATTTTAACTCATTCTGCATAAAAACTAATAATTAAAGAACCTATTTAGTAATAAATAATTTTTTTAATTATGCAAATTCCATAATTTTATTATATAAGAAAAATTAAATCATTTAATAATGAGAAAATTTCATAAATGGCCGATTTGACCATCCTTGTTTCTTTTATGGTTCGGCCCATTTCATTTTTTCAAAATTGGTTTTTGCATTTTCTTTTTTGAGCTAGCGTCTTTTTAGTTTTCATTTTTGGTCTTCTTCGTTGCAGCGGTTTATTGTCGGTTATTTTCTTTGCTTTAACTTCCTTTTGGTGGTTTGTTTGATTTTCTAAGGATTTAAAGTCTGTTGTTTCTTCTCCTTCATCTTATCATTTTTTTCTTATTTTTCTTTTTTTGAACCAGTATTTTTCGTTCATTGGAGTCTAAGTTAGTAGTTATGGGAAAAGATAGCAGTGATTTTATTTCTAGAAGAATTTCTCCTCGTTTAAGCGGTGGTGTTACAAAATCTTCTCCTTCGTTAGGAAAGAAAAAGGATATGGATTCTCCTTCATCTTTCAAGAAGAAGAATGAGAGTGTTTCTAAGAAGAGGAAGAATGATAGTATTGCTAAGAAGAATGACAGTGTTTCTAAGAAGAAGAAATTGTCCTTTATTGAAAGCTCTCCCAAGAAATCTAAAGGTTGCTTTAAGGTATGTTTATTTTTCTTTAAATATTTTTTTGAATCTGTTATTTTTCTTATTAAGTTGTTATTTTTTTGTTGTTTGTTGTTGCTTTTTGTTGCTTCTTGTTGTTGCTTCTTAGTGATGTATATGTTGTTTTAGGTTTGTTGCTTATTGTTGCTTTTTTTGAGTTTTTAACATAATTTTTTATTTATTTCAAGAATGGGAGTATTTCATTAAACCAGAGGACCGTTTTAATAGTAGAATTTCTAGTAATATGAATGAGAATGTTATTTCAAAACTGAATGAGAAATTGACTGAAAATCAATTGAATTTGTTTAGACAAACTTATTTTAGGTATTTTTTGGATATGAAGGATTTGAAGTTCCAGGCTCAGGTCCTTCATTGATTGCTTTTAAGGGAAGTTAGTCAGTCTAAGTCAAATGAAATTTGGTTTAATGTTTCTAGTTTTCTTTTAAAGTTTTTTTATTGGTAAGTTTGCTATTATTACTGGTCTAAAATATTCTGGTGATTTTGAGAAAAAAATTAGGAAATATGTGAAGAAAACTTTGGTTGATAAGTATTTTGATGGTTCTTCAAAAGTGAAAAAGAGTGATATTGAAGATTATTTTCTTTCTGAAAAGGCAGATTGTGATGAGGATGTTGCGAAGTTGGATGTGCTTTATTTTGTTAGTTAGTTTTTTTTTTCTTCTGCTAAGGACAAGTTTGTTAATAAAGATTATTTGGATGTTATTGATGCTGATTTGTATAATCAGTATCCTTGGGGAAAATATGTTTCTAGTTTTACTTTAGATTCTTTAAAAGGAAGGCTTCTGAGGGCTGAGAAGAAAGGTGACAGTTATTATTTTTACCGTCTTTTTGGTTTTCCATTGGCTTTGCAAGTTTGGTTTTACGAATTACGGTATTGTGATGGTGTGTTTGCTGTTCATGAGGTTCTTCAATTCCATGTTTATTAAATTGGCATGATTCTGTTGTTTTGAATTTTAAGAAGTTGAATTTACAGATTATGAATTTATCTTCTTCTCAAGTAATTGTTTTTTTCTCATTTTTTTAGCTTTTGTTGTTTCTTGTTACTTTTTGTTGATTTTTATTGCTTATTTTTTGTATTTATTGTTTTTGTAGTTGAAATTGAAAAATATTGTTCCTACTCCTGTTGAAGAGGAGTCTTTGGATTTAAATGGTTTTTTTTAGAAAGATAAAGTTGAAAAAGTGAATGTATCTCATGTTCATGATGAAAACATAGACAATGGAGATGATTTCCAATCACCTATTCCACGAAAGTCTAAAAAAGTGAAATCTGATAGTCATAAAGAGCGATTAAGCATTAGTTATATTGTTGGTGATAGGGAGTCTCTGTTGATGAAGAAAATTGATGATTTAGATAAAAGGCTTAATAAAAAATTTTGTTCTTTGAAAAGTTTTGTTAAGGAGAGATTTTGTGTTTTATAAGGGAAGTTAGACAGAATTCTTCAATAGAAATTTTCTTCTCTTTCTTCCAATGTTGATAAGAATGATGGAGTTGATTTTGATGGTAAAGATGATAAGGATGGTGTTGTTGAGAGAAATGATATTTTTGATCTTTTTATTGATACTGTTACTTTCGGTAAAAAGAAAAATGAATTGAATGAAAGGAAGAATAGTGGTGATGAAGAGGATAGGAAAAGCGATGAAGAAAAGAAGAAAAATGAAGAATAGGAGAAGACAAATGAAAAAGAGAAGAAAAATGAAGGAGATGAAAAGGAAGATGAAGGAGAGGACAAGGAAAAATGAAGAAGAGCTGAAGAAAAATGTTGAAGAGCAGAAGAAAAAATATGTTGCTTTAAAAATTGATGTTTTCAAGTGTTGTTGTGGAATCAGATTCTTCTGATACTGATTCTGACGATAGTTTTTTTGGAGAAGATAGATGCTATTATGAAGAGTTTTAGACATAAAAAGGTAAATTTTCTTTTGTTGCTCTTTATTTCTTGTTTTTTATTTTTTGTTTCTTGTTGTTTATTTTTTGTTTCTTTTTGTTGCTTTTTTGTTTCTTTTTATTGCTTTTTTTATTTTTATGTTGTTGAATTGTATTTTGTTTTTGTAGGAAGATACATCTGAACCTGTTAATTCATCAATTAATGTATTTGACAATCCAGTGAGAGATATTATTCCATAAGTTGAACCTACATTTGTTCAACCTATATCCATGGTCCATACTCCTAAAAGTTTAGTATGTGCAAGGAGGGTTGCTAAGCCAAGTATGCAACTTAAATCTCCATTTGTTAGGGAGTTCAATTCAGGAGTTAGCTTAAAGGAAGTTGCCAAGTCCTGTTATGCTCCTTGGCCTTTTGATGATGATGTTGATAGTGCTCCTGATTTTGAAGAGCTTTTTACTTTTAACAAATGGATTGATAAAAGAGTTTATAAGCACAAAAAGTAATTATTTTATTTATGTTTTTTATATATTTGATTTTTCATACATTATTTTTTATTCTTGTTAGATCAAAGTTCAAGTATCATGAGAAATATAAGTTTCTAAGTCATGGATTCAACTATAATGTTGGTGTAATTTCTTTCAAAACATGGTTTCATACCATATTTTATCTTAGGGAGCTCATCACGTGTTATGTATGTTTGTTATTTTATTATTTATTGTCTTTTTTGTTTTAATTTTTTTGTTCTTATTATTGTTTTTTTGCAGCATCTTGATGTGATTTTTTATTATTTTAGAAAATGGGGAAAATGTTCTGGAAGTTGTAATGTATCTTTTCACAACAATAGATGCATTATTTGATGGAAATTTACAGAAAGCTTATAGTCTTTTATTAGAAAATAAGTTTACATTTTCTTGGAATCATATTATGTCTGAGTATATAATAGGAGAAGTGATGCTTATGTCAAAGCCATGGGTTGATGTTGAGCATATTCTGTTTCCTGTTCATATCAATTCTCAACAGCACTGGGTTCTTACAAGGTTGAGCATCAAGGGTTGGTGTATTTACCTATATTAAAGGTGCTCGTGATACTGCTTATACTATTGATATCATTAAGTCTTACAGTGTGATGCTACCAATTATTTTTAATGAGATTGGAATTTTTTTGACCATAATGTTGGTGATAAAAGGAATTTGCGTGTTAAACTTGTTTCTGATTTGCCTGTTCAAGAAACTACATAAGGATTTTGATAATTTCTTTTTTTTAATTTTATATTTTTAATGCTTTTTTCAGTGATTGTAGTGTTTTTGTTGCTACATTTGCTGAATACTTTATTCATGGCAAGGAGATTCCCAAAAATTTTGATGTTGAAGTTTATAGGTTGAGGTTTGCATTATCGCTGTATCGATATAGTCTGAGAAAGGTCCATGGTGAAGTGGTCAGTGATTCAGAGTTGACTGTGAAGATTAGAAGGAGAAGGAAGTTGAAGAAGTGATTTTTAGAAGTTATTTGTTTTGTTTAGCATTGTTTTTTTTATATATATTTCTTTTCTTTTGTACTACAGTTTGTTCGTTAATACATTAAGCTTGAATTTGTGTAATGAACATTTTATTAATATAATTTTTTTAAAGTTTTTTTGTGAATATTTTGAGTGTTAATGTTGATTTTTTTTTAATTTTTTATTGTTTCTTGTTATTGCCTTTTGTTGTCTTTTGTAGATTTCAATTGTTGTTTTTTGTTGCATGTTGTTTCTTTTTATTTCTAGTTGTTGTTCTTTTGTTGTTTTTGTTAGTGATATGCACTAGGTCAATCATTTTATGACTGTATTGATTTTATCATTTTATTAATAAAGAGGCATTTCCATTATCATTTCTTTTAATCTTTTTATAATAATTAAATAAATAGTTAATTCTTTCTAAGGTCATCAAGTATGTGACTTGATAGTAAAACCCTTAGATTAAAATATGAGTTTTATTCAGATTATCCCTAGCCATTTATTTATTATATAAATATTAATAAATTAAGGCTAGTATAGTGTTGACTGATGATTATGTTTTACTAATCATGAATATAAGATATTAAGTCAACTCATAGGTACTTGTTTGAGAAATCATGTACTGGATTGTCCCACTATGAGAATACTACATAGATAATTGTCATAAGTATTTCTCATCACAGTAATATTGTTTTAGTCCTTTGACCTTGAAATCACCATGGATTTCTACATAACTATTTTATATTTTGACACATTCTAACATTGTCTTTAACAGGATGATGAAATAGAATGTTG
>CATIWK010572933.1:0-16159 GCA_949634005.1 Mallotus japonicus
TTAATGTATTTAATGCATTAAAGTGGAAAGTGGATGTAACTACTATGTAATGGGTATAACCATAGAATAATGGGGTGTGATAAGTTACAATAGTCTTAATGTGTTAGTGGGTATTAATGTTATGTGGTGTGTGTAATCTTACGTAATAGATTGTAGGATAGTAGTATGAGCTCAGCTTTGGTTCCTATATAAACCAAGCTAATTCTTTGTAAAGGAAGAGCTGGAAGCCATAGATGAATAACTCAAAATAGAGTGTTTTTTTTGGTTACTTGTTAACCATGTGTTCTTATCAAACCTTTATGTTTATGGCGAACGTCTTTTGACTTATCAATTTATATTTCAGGCTATAGATTGTGGCGTCTACATTATAATCTTTATTGCTTGTTTGTTATTGATTCAAGGGGTCAAAGTTTTCTTATAGCTTTGGTTGTTTGAACTAACTAAACATGAGGTGAAGGTTTTCAATGTCTGAATTTGAATCTAATTTGAACTTTCCTTGAGAGCGTGGGTTGGGGTTCAAATGATCGAGGGTATTAATTTGCATTCCATATGTATCATAGCTCATTAACTATCAGGGTGTATGGTTGCTAAATTAGTGATCTCGCATCACATCTAGACTGGGTATTTTGCATAAAGTATTATTATGCTCATTGGACACCAATCTAGGAATAACATAATGAATAGAAGAGAAGTCTTTATGTAAATCATCAGCTGAGAATAAACCAGAAAAATAATTAATAACATGATTTTTAATTTGAGAAGGATCCGAAACCATATCACCATTAATATTCAAACAATGAATTCCAGACTGAGGTCTCCTTCTAGCCAAAAGAGCATGATAAAATTGGGAGTTCCTATCACTTTTGTGTAACCATTTAACACAACACTTATCTCTAAAAAAATCTTTTTGATTTTTGAGATGAGAAGAAAGAACCTGGTTAGCCACAAGTTCCCTAGAGTGCAATTCATCTGTAAAACCTGAACTTTCAATATCCATCTGAACTTGAAGAAGGTCTTGCTTGGCCATAGCAATGAAAGTGTCAAGATGCCCAAAAATGTCCTTATTTCAGGATCTCAGAAAACCCCAAAGCAATTTAAGCTTTTGCATAAGCACAAACATACGGTGACCCAACACAACTTGAGAATTCCAAAAATTAGCAACTGCTGAATTAAAATTTTCATGATTGACCCACATAGATAAAAACTTGAAAGGCTTTGGAATTTGATGATTAATATGCTTGCAATTTAAAAGAAGCAGATTGTGATCCGATTGATGGAGCGCCAAAGCTGTACACTCAATAAAATTCTAGTTCTGAAGGGAAGAAGAGTTACATAGCACTCTATTCAACCTTATATCCACTCTATCTCTACCTTTGCGATTATTAGTCCACGTGAAGAAAGGCCCTTTAGTATCAAGACAAGTCAAATTGCAATCTTCTACAGCTTTAATGAACTCAAAATAAGACCGACAGGGTGGAGGTAAACCAGTTTTCTCATGAGCACCAAAGGAAGCATTAAAGTCCCCAATGGAAAACCAATTCGAAATAGCAAGATTGGAAATATGACTGAGCTCCTACCAAAACTGACGACGACCAGAAGAAAGGACATTAGCATAAATACAAGAAACAGTATTCAGAATATTACCCGTGTGGAATTAGATTGTAATCTGCTGATCCGAGCTAGCTAGAAGGGAAACATTACCAGCTCCCAAGTTATCCGAAATAATAACCCAAAGAGAAGGTAAAAAAGCATCATTCTGAGCAAAGAAGGATAAATTCAGACTGCGCCAAAAGCTAGGAGAGATTGAATCAAATATGAATTTCGGCTCAGACAAGTATAAAACATCTGGAGAATGAGTTTCACACAAGTTATAGAGGGATCGTTGTGTAGGAGCATTAACGATCCCCCTGCAGTTCCAGTAAAGGACTATCATTGAGAAAGAGGCTTGTGAGACCTAGTTAAAGGTATGTTACTCGTCAAAACTACAGAGGTCGATGGCTTTTTTTGTTTCTTTTTATTAGAAACAGTGATCCAAGGCTGCTCATATTCTACTTGTTCTGCCCAGGATTTTGTTATGATAGCTTGCATTTCCAAAGCAGCATCTTTGTTAACTTCAGAATAAGATTCTGATGTAACAGATAGTTTCTCCATGGCATCATGATCATTCTGTTCGGCAATGGTTATATAGTCATCAGGATGAAGGTTGTCAGCAGTGTTTTTTTCTGTAGCAATATTCACCGAATTAGGTTCCTCCTGGACTGTAGGCTCCTTAGCCGTATTAGCATTCAGTTGCACAAAAGTATTAGTTACTGGAACCTTCACAACTGTCCTTGATTTTGGTTTCCATATTTCTCTGATTTTTGAACGTCCTCTTAGCTATTTTTTAGCAGCATCAACCTTATTTTCCTGCAAATGAGTTTTATTGTATCGGCAATGAACAACATCATGTCCAATGGAACCGCAAGTAGTGCAAAACTGATGAAGATTTTCGAAAGAATTATCAATGTCCAGTAAAGATCCTTCACATTCTAAAACCAGGTGATTTTGAAGAGGCTATGAGATGTCAATATCAATCAAAATTCTGGTAAAGTGCTTAAAATCTCCTTCTAAGGTTGCTCTATCGATGCAAATTGGGACTCCAATGTTGAGAGCAATGTCTGTTAGGATTTGTTGATCCCAAAGCTCCTAGGGCAGATGATAAAATCATGTCCAAATCTGAGTTGTTGAAGTTTTCTCTTTGTAAGGGTCAAAACCCGGACTCCATTGTTACAATCTCAAGATGCCAAGTTTCAAAGATAAAGAACCACGTCCCCATACGTGACCCTTGTCAACTGTAGAATTGAGGAGCACCTGGTAAAAACCCCTTCCAAGTGATATCAGATGCCAAGTCTTCAAACCCCACATTGTGGATAATTTTTCTTTCAATTTAGGTAACATCCAAGGTGAGTCACCTTTATTCAAAACCACTCTCGCAATAAGTGAATGTTGACATAAAGCAATATGACGATGGTAGATATCAGAGTTAATTTTTATCGCCTGATAAGACCCAGACTTTGGTACTATTGGCAAGACAATATGTGTTGGTGGTACAACCACTTTTGCAAAATGTTTTGGGAACGTTTTCTATGCCGGTTTGTGCACGGGGAGATTTCTGTCGCAAACCTCCATTGAAAGTAAACAATTCAGCATGGCTCAGATAATCTAAAGGCTGGGCAAGGCTGGAGTCTGCCGTCGCTGGGCATAATGATGGCGTTCTTATGTTTTAGAGAAAAAAAATTTCTATCAAAAAAATTTCTCTTTGTATTCTATGTGTTTGCATTATTATATGTTTAAATTATATTTTGAGATTTTATGGATAAATATGTTCTGTAAGATATTGATGTTGGGTTGATGATGACTTTGGTATTGAGTTTTAGAGTAGTGGTGATTATGTATATGTATTGGGAGTGTTTATTTACATTTGCAAGTTTTGGATTTTCTTCCGTTACAGGGGAAACTTTGTCAGATTTTCCTTAAAATTTAAAATTTGTTAATTTTTCTATAATAAATTTCTTAAGGCTTACTCCGGGTTTCAGAAGCTTCATGTTTTCCCATTCTGTAGTGCCGATCATATGACCTTGGGGTTCAGGTCGTGACAGTGATCATATGGTTCAGGTCGTGACAGTGATCATATGGTTCAAATCGTGAAGCCAAGTCTCCTTCAAGAGCTTAAGACTTTAGACCCCTCACGAGTCACGAGTGCCCTGTTAGTGATATGCCGTAGGCCAATTATGTAATGGCCACATTTTGACATTGTCATATTTCATTTTATTAATAAAGAGGCATTTTCATTATTACTAGCTAATTTTAATAAGTTCCTTGAATAGTTAATTCTACCTAAGGTCATCAAGTATGTGACTTGATAGTAAAACTCTTAGGTGATACTTAAATTCTATTCTAAATTATCCATAGTCGGTCATTATCATTAGAACAATAATGAATAAAGCCTAGTATGATGTTGATTAATGATTATGATTTACTAATCATGTATATGAGATATTAAGTCAACTCATAGGTACATATTTGAGAAATGATGTACTGGATCGACCCACTATGAGAATACTACATAGATAATTGTCATAAGTGGTTCTCATCATAGTAGTATTATTTCAGTCATCTGACCTGAAATCACCATGATTTCATGCATAATAGATTCTATATTTTGAAACATTCTAACATCATCTTTAATCGGATGGTACAATAGGTTGTGATTGGATATAGAATGAGTTATGTGAGGAATATAAGTGATTGAGAAGGAATTTATCCCTCATGGGAAACAATGTCGTCTTCTTCAAGTGAGAAAAATATGATATGAGCTGGCTGCAAACATGTGAGGTCTAACTGACATATATACACTTTTCATTTGATTTACTGTAATAGGACAAACGAGCAACTCTTTAAAAGCTTATAAGACTCAATTAAAAAAAAAAACTTTTTTTAGGACCTGATTGAAATATTTAAAAAGTTATAGGACTTGTGGGGTCATTATCCCTTTCTTTTTTATACCCATAGGATCTACTAATAGAAAATTTTTTAAAAATTTTATATAAATTTATTCCATACTATTTCAAAAAACTTAAGAATATTTAAATAAATGAAGCTCATCTCATCCTATATAAAAAGTTTGCTTTTTATTCACACTCAAAATAATAAATAAATAAATAAATATTTATTTATTTATCATTTCAAGCTAATTTGTTACATTCAAATAAATATTTATTAATTTTTATTTTAAGAGTGAATAAAAAAGGACAAATTTATATAGAATGAAATGAATTTTTATTTAAATATTCCTAAATTTTTTGAATGGGAATTTTTAAACAAAATTTGGGAAAATGTACAAAAACACACATAACATTGTGCCCTAATTTTACATTGGCCACTAATATTTTTCAAAGTGCAAATACACCCTTATCATTTTGAAAGCCATATATCTAAACCCCTCTTATAAACGGTGTTAATTCTCACCATTAGTGGGGTCCACTATTATTAACATTTACATTTAAAAATATTAGATAAAGGTACATTTTTGCCCCCTAACGTTTATAATAAGGAACAAATTTAACCTTAAAGAAAATTTTAGAATATTTTAACATAAAAATTTTTCAAAGAAATAAATTTTATCTAATAAAAATATTAAATAACCGTTTCTTTTTTATACTAGTAGGATCTACTAATAGTAATAAGATATTAAAAGAAGTGTACATTTAATTTTTATGAAATTTTTTTAAAATATTATGTAAATTCATTCCATACTATTTCAAAAAACTTAGGAATATTTAAATTAACGAAACTCATTTCATCCTATATAAAATTTTACTTTTTTATTCACACCTAAAATAATAAATAAATAAATAAATATTTATTTATTTATTTATCATCTCAAGCTAATTTGTTACATTTAAATAAATATTTATTAATTTTTATTTTGAGAGTGAATAAAAAAGGACAATTTTACATAGAATGAAATGAATTTTTATTTAAATATTCCTAAATTTTTAAATGGAATTTTTTAAAAAATTAGATAAAGCTACAAAACACCCCTAATGTTGCGCCCTGATATTACATTGGCCACTAATATTTTTCAAGGTGCAAATACACCATTATCGTTTTAAAAACCATATATCTAAACTCCTCTTATAAACGGTATTAATTCTCACCATTAATAGGGTCCACTAAAAAAAATTAGATAAAGGTACATTTTTACCCCTAAAATTTATAATAAGAAATAAATTTAAACTTAAAGAAAATTTTAGAATATTTTAACACAAAAATTTTTCAAAAAAAAAAAATTGTTATTTAATAAAAATATTAAATAACCGTTTCTTTTTTATACCCGTAGAATCTACTAATAGTAATGAGATATTAAAACAATTGTACATTTAATTTTTATGCAAAATTCTTAATAATATTATATAAATTCATTCCATACTATTTCAAAAAACTTAAAAATATTTAAATGAACGAAACTCATCTCATCCTATATAAAATTTTACTTTTTATTCACACTAAAAGAAATAAATTTATTTATTTATATATAAATTCATTCCATACTATTTCAAAAAACTTAGGAATATTTAAATGAACCAAACTCATCTCATCCTGGATAAAATTTTAATAATTTACCTATAATAATAATAATAATAATAATAATAATAATAATTATAGTGATGATAATGGTAATAGTAGCATGAGTAGTAAATGGTATCTCTCTTTTTTCAATTTACCAGATAGTGGCCACAGTTCAGTTGATTGCCGGTTCGGGCTCTGAATGGGCGATTTACGGTTCTATTTTTGGTTGAATCGGATTGAAATTGATCTTACTTTTAGTTCAGCCAGTTTTAATTCGGTCGATTTTGATTTTATTTCAATTTTAATTTGATTCGGTCGGTTTAACAAGTTATTTTTTTTGAAAATTTTCAATTTAGAATTGGAGCTGTCGGTTCAGGATCGGGTGATTTCCATTCCATAGGATAATGACCCAATCCTGAACCAGTCATCTTAGTTTTGACGGTTCGACATCGATTCTAAATTTAACAGATTTCTAATTTTAATCAGGCCAGTTTTGATCTGGTTTTGGACCAAACCGACCCGGGCCCGCTCTAATTAACAAGGCGCTTAAAAAAAAAAAAGCAAAGTGCATTTCATTTTTGCCTTATTTCTTCTTATTTTCCATCTAGGGTTTCACCAAAATCTCCTTCAATTCAATCTAAACCACCAAGTCTTCACCACCACCACCACATGGCCGAAGTCATTAACATGCCGGTCGAGTCTCTAGACCGCCGCGGCCGTGACCGCGACCGCAAAGAGAAGCCCTCCGCCGATGATCCTCAATCCTCCTCACCGCCGCCACCACCTCCACCGCAACCTCTTCCTCCCCAAAATAATTCTCGACGACGCGACAGAGATTCCAGAGATAGAGACTTCGATAGGCCTCCGCCGCAAAATCGACGTGATTATTACGATAGGAATTATAACCATCATAGGTCTCCTCCTCCACCTCCAAGAGAGAGGGAGAGAGAGTATAAGAGAAGGAACAGTTTGAGTCCTCCTCCAGTTCCGTATAGAGACAGGAGGCATTCCCCTCCGCCTCGGAGGTCACCACCGTACAAGAGGTCGAGGAGGGATGATGGAGGAGGATATGAAGGGAGGAGAGGAAGCCCTCGGGGTGGATTTGGACCTGGTGATAGAAGGTAAGTGAGCCCTTGGTTGATTGATTTTGTTTTTCAGCTTGAATTGCTTTGTTTTGCTTGATAATAAATGTGTTGAGAAAACGAGAAAATTGTGTAGAACTGTTAGATTTTTTACTATATTTTTATTTAGTTTATGATATGTTAGTAAGGGTTTATGGTTGATAATTATTTATTGACACCAAAAGGAGATTTTTGATAGCAGAGATAACCAAGTCCGATAAACTCGTGTGGCAGACTTAGCTTCTTAGCTCCCTGCTTGGGAGCCAGGAATTTTTAAATTGTGGTTTTGGACTTTATTGATTGTAAAATTGATTAATAAAAATTGATTGGATAGGTAGATCCTAGCATCTATACCATTCTGTATAAACTGAAAGTTCTTTAGCCTGAAACTTCAGATTTTTTTTTTAGCAAGGAACAATCCTCATATACATAATTTTGGAAGCCTTTCTATGCAGGACATTTTATTTACTTTTATTTAGCTTCCAGCATATAGCAATTTGTAGCTTCAAATCCCCATAGGAAAGTGTTATTGTCTGGCTTTTAAGTTTATTTTTAATTCAAGGCAGTTGTATAGTTCTTTGTGTTGCAAACTTTACTTTGTCAAGTCACCTTTAAGCTGTAGTACTTTTCTGTGGCTTTGGACAATATTGTAATGCATGCTGGATTTCAGTACCCATATGAAATAGTAATGTTCAGTCTAATGTGGTTTTGCATTTATCATATCACTTTGATCAAACATAAGAATTGAAGTCACGTATTTTGGTTGCCTGTTCTGTGGATAAAGTTATTGTTAGTAATTTTGGTTCTTTTGAGCTATATTTTACCTTCAAATCATGGATGGTTGGTTCCCTGGGCCCTTAGTTTGATGTCATTCCTGTATGGTGGTGCTGAGGCCCTATTAAAACTTTAATCTAGCTTTGAAGCATAGTATGCATTGGTATTATTGTGGCTACTCTAGGTAATTGATGTTGTTACATCATAAAAGTATGCATTGCTATAGTTATGGCTGCAGTGCTTTATCTGCAGTGATTTCTTTGTAATTACAATATTTGTTGCATGCATTTAAGTTTGGAGTCAGATTTGAGCTGATTTGATTGTTTAATAAGCTCTCTAGTTGAGTTGGGTTGATTGGAATGGAATTTTATGCTAAGTTGGACAGATTTGCACTATTAATTTGTTGGTAACAATGTTTTACAACATAATAGTTAGCTTGGTCATGGTTGATTTTGGGCTTTTATATGGTTGGTGGAACAATTTGGTTCCATTTTCATGATGCTGCTTGCTTGCCTGCTTTAATGGACTGTTCAACTTCATGTTTGATGCTATTGCACTACTTTCCAAGAGCAAGGAATGATTCTTAGTTTTTTCTCTGTATGTTTGTGTTCGTCCTTCATAGTTCTATTGTACTTTGTATTTATTCATAGGTATTACTGACCTTCGAGCCTTGTATCTATTCGTAGATATCTCCTTGTGTCCCTTGTAGGCTGTAGCATCTATTTTTTATTTTCTCTCTCTCTCTCCTTTTAGTTTTTTCTTCAGCTGTAAGATCAGTTCTGTGCAAAGTTTGCTGAACGTAATAAATATGATTTTTTATATTGTAGGTTTGGATATGATTATGCTGGTGGATATGAACGTGACATTGGGGGCAGGCTTGTGTACCCTGAAGATCGGCCTCATGGCCGATATATGGGTCGTGGGGGTGGATATCAAAGTGGTCCCTCTGGTACATTCTCAAACTTTGAGATTGTTGCATTTTAAATATCACGTGTTCTGGTTTGCATAGCATATGCAGTGTTGTAACTCTTAAATTATTAACAGGCATAAAACATTGACATGCATTTGAGCCTTCACTGCCTTTGTTTCTTCAGATTAAGGTGACAGTGTAATGGTGTTGGTAATTTTAGTAGCTGGTGTTTATTGGAAGATATGTGCTACTCAAAGATCAAAGTAGTTTGATTTGGACGCTTCCTGTAACAATTTATCTTTCCTCATAGAAAAGTAGATTAAGTAACTTAATATGTGAAAGGTCAATGAAGCATGGTAGTGGCCTATATAGTTGACCTTTTTCAACAAAAACAGAGCCACTTGAGATTCAGGGAAATAAGATTTGCTAATTCATAATTTTTGTTTCAGTTGTTGTCTTGGTGTTTAGTGTCAAACAAAGAAAAGGGAAATGGTTTTTAAAGCCTGGTATATCAATAAATACATATGAGGTGCACTTTTATTGCCAACTTGTCATGCATTATGCCCATTTGTTTTGCATTTCTGTTTCTCAGCATTTTCACAATTCCTCTTTTTTTCCCCATTGCATTCACTGACAAAGAGGGGGAGAGATGGAAAAATAGACCCTTGGTGGACTTACACTTGTATTCAATTCAAGAGTTGTATGAATTGGTAGTGTTTTTTGCTTGGCTCTTTGGCATGATTATTATTTTTGGGTGAGCCAGATTGAAACCTTTATTTGTTTATGTTCCTATTGCCTCAAGCTGTCTAGGTGCCCTTTGGATCTGAAATTACCTCTTGCTCACCTCATAGGTTCTTTTTTTTTTGGCCTTTTCTCTGTCTTTTATGTGCATACTATCTTCATAAAAGTAGTACTAATGTCTGAAATGCTGGGATTTTGGAGGTATTGCTGCTGTTGTTCTGGGGACATGATAGAGGTTGTTACAATAGAATTTTTTTGGTGGTTATTGTTTGGTGATATGGGTAGCAAGATTGCTAAATTTTTGAATGTCCTTGCTGTAGTGCCAGTGATTACTGTTGAGAGTCTGCAGTGATAGCTATGGCTGCTTGGTTGAGGTCCTTTATATTTTTCATCATTTGTTCACAAATTTGATAAACTATAAGCTTGGAAATTTTTGGGTCTTATGTTTACCTGAATGTGTATTATAACATCGGGGCACAAATGTGCTGGAGTTGTCCTTTTTAGGTGGTCTTGTAACATTATACCAACAAGTTTCCTAGCCTTTTGTGATTTAATAATATAGTAGTTGTTTGTGTTCATGGTTTTATATATTGGTTTAATTATCTGTATAAGATTCAGTGTAGTAGTACCAGACCTAATCGGACTGTATCTTGACAAAACAGTTGTTGCTATTGTTAATTTTTGCAAGTACTTATTCAAATAAGTAAACTTAGAAGCATATTGGTTAAAGACATCCTAGCAAACACTGAGTTGTTTCCAATTCCCCCTTTAATGCATTGTTAAATAATGTATAAGTAGGCTAAAATCTCAAACACTTGAGTTGTTTGTGATTCATTCAAGTTCGTGTCGCTTGCTGGTTGAGTTTTCAGAAATTAGTTCAGCTGGGAAAAATTAAAAAAGAATTCAAAGAATTTACTAATTTCCTTTAATTTCCAGGTTATCAACTTGACATTGATAAGAATGAGTGAAAGTATTGGCCTAATTTTTTCAAATTCAGTTTGCATTGGACATTCATGTGTAGCTCAAAGGCAGATTTACCCTTATTATGGTTTTTTTTTTCTTTCTTTTTTCTTGTAATTCTAATTGCTGAGATAGAACTTACTAGATTTTTATACCATTGCAGACTGGGATTCAGGACGTGGCAGTTACATTGATGCTTCCAACACAATGAGTACTCAAAGGTTTGTATTTATCATGTTAATGAACCCTAGTACGTTGCCACTGGTCCGCTTTGACCTCTTTGTTTCATTCATTTCCTCAAAAGTTTGTGCTGACAGTAACTTTGGAGTTATATGATTAAAAACTTAATATTATTGGCCTTATCTGCAAATAATTGAACGTTTAATGAGCTGAATTCTTAATAGTTTATTCTATTTTTTGGAGTTACATGCTCGTTATTAAATTCCTCTCTACATGGCATGTTTGCTAGATCTGAAATGTGGAAACACATATATAACAATCAGATCTAGTGCACATGCGAAATATTTCATGAAGTATCATGTGGAGAGGAATCTAATAACGAGCATATAACTCAAAAAGGAAAGTGAGAGAGGGATATGCAAGGTTGTAATATAGAACTTGAAAAGGAAAGGGATTTGCAAGGTTGTAATATAAAACTTGAGAAGGAAAGGGATATGCAAGGTTGTAAATAGATATTACCATGTATGTTTTTGCCATATAAACATAAAATATGAAATAACATAAGCTCATATAAGTCCAGATTTTATAATATTATAAGTCCAGATTTTATAATATAAGAATACTGCAAATATGGTATATGCCTATGGTGAGGCTCCTCAAGGTTTGGGGTTCAAAACCCACCTTCCCGCTATCAGGAAAAAAAAAAAAAAAAGAGAGTGCTGTGAATTTGAAAAAGAGAGTACCATGTCAATGGTGTAAACTTATAGTATATAATTGTAATGTATCAATAAGTTTAAGGTGGTTTAAGAGGTGAGTATCAATATACTAGGTTTTTGGGTAACATGTGGTTTAAGAGGTGAGTGGCGAGGTATAAAATAATGTATAAAAAAACTAAGTACTAGCAGGTCTACATAAAGGCAATGTTTACATTTGAACCACAAATGTACAAACAAGTATTACACAGTTCAGAGGAAAAAAAACAAGAATAAGAAATAGAAGGCACAGTTCAAAAGAAAAACAAGATTCAAGGCAGCTGCAAATCAGATGACAATAAATATACATGAAGAATAGTGGGTTTTCTTTTAGAGTATTCCTTTTTTGTTAGTTGTACAGTCATGATGCCAAGATAAGCTAGTAGAATTTGAGGGTCCATCTTTCTTTTAGTTAAGGAGATGTGTTTCCAACTATATATAAATTACAGAAATGGGCCTGAAATATTTTGGAGATGCATGATTTCATTTCCGCTTCTGAAAGGTTTCAGAGATGCAGAGGTGCTTTAACAAGGGAGTAACTGCATGTATTTAGATTGGAATTTGAATTAATGGAGCAGGTTTATATGTTATGAACATAAAGCCAGGTTCAATTTAGAGGAGAAAAGCAGGATATCTAAATCTTCACTTTACAGTAATTTGCTGATTTTTGGGATCTGATAAAAACAATAAATTCAAAGATTCTGAGCGTCGTCATTAGAAATGTTGCCTCAAATTGAACTAAGAAAATCACAAGCATGGGTAAACTCAGTTTGGTGGATTACTAAAGAAAACTGGGAGTTAGGTTATCCTAAGCCAACAGACAATTAAAGGTTTTAGACCAGATAGACATATGAATAAGACTCTGGAAAGACCAGAACATATGAATAAGACTCTGGAAAGACCAGAGGGTACACTATAATATCCCAAATAAACCTATTGGCATCTTGACCATGCTTATAAGTTTTCTTGATTGTTGGAACGTTGTTTTTCTCGAGTTTTTTGTCATCTGCATCAGTATCTTATAAACTTTACCATTTTCAGTTATATGAGGTGGGCATTTTTCAGTGGGCTTATTCACTCATCAATTTGACATTGTAAATGAATGTTTTCAGAGAAGGCTTGATGTCATATAAGCAATTCATTCAGGAGCTTGAAGATGATGTTCTTCCAGCTGAGGCTGAACGCAGGTACAGAGTAGGGACTTTTATGGTCCTATTGAACTTGACTAATGACACCAATTCACAATTTGGGAAATGTGAAAGTGATTATGGCTTTTGATTTTGCAGATATCAAGAATATAAGTCAGAATACATTACAACTCAAAAAAGAGTTTTTTTTGAGGCTCATAAGGATGAGGAATGGTACTTTAGTAACATATTTAGATATGCAGTTCTGATACTTCATTGATCAAGTCTAACTGAACTTGCATGCATGTAGGTTGAAAGACAAATATCATCCAACCAATTTGGTTGCAGTCATAGAAAGGTATACTCTGCTCACATATTTCTTGGGTTATTGTTCTAAGTATAGTTTTTTTGGTATTACTATCAGTTTGGCTGCAAGTTCAATCACGTAACTTCTAGCTTTATTATAATTTTTGAGTGTTGAATTGATTAATAGGAGGAATGAATTGGCAAGGAAGGTTGCAAAGGATTTTCTGCTTGACTTGCAGAGTGGAACCTTGGACTTGTAAGAGTGAAACATTTCTTCTGCATTGATTTTTACTCAATTGAACCTTCAAGAAAAATTATGGTTCATTTAATTTTTACCTTAATTTTCATTGTTTTTTGCAGAGGTCCTGGTATCAATGTCCTATCTTCTAATAAATCAGGACAAGCAAGTGATCCAAATTCTGATGATGAAGTGGATACCAGCGGCAAAAGAAGACGGCACGGCCGCGCACCAGCTAAGGAAAATGATATTCTTTCAGCTGCTCCTAAGGCTCACCCAGTAAGCTCAGAGCCCAGAAGAATTCAAATTGATGTTGAGCAAACTCAGTCTCTTGTTCGCAAACTTGACTCTGAAAAAGGAATTGAGGAAAATATTTTAGGTGGATCTGATAATGAGAAAATGAATAGAGAGAAGTCCCATAGCAGCTCCACTGGACCTGTTATCATCATACGAGGCTTAACCTCTGTCAAGGGTCTGGAGGGAATTGAATTATTGGATACACTTATCACGTATCTTTGGCGTGTGCATGGTTTAGATTATTATGGAATGGTTGAAACTATTGAAGCTAAGGGTCTCAGGCATGTGAGAGCAGAGGGGAAAAGTTCTGATGTGACTAATAGTGGGATGGAGTGGGAAAAAAAACTGGACTCTCGTTGGCAAGAAAGGTTGAGGAGTCAAGATCCTTTGGAAATAATGACAGCTAAGGAAAAGATAGATGCTGCTGCTGTTGAATCTTTGGATCCTTATGTCCGGAAGATTAGGGATGAAAAATATGGATGGAAGTATGGCTGTGGAGCTAAGGGTTGCACAAAGCTCTTTCATGCTGCAGAGTTTGTGCACAAGCATCTCAAACTAAAACACCCTGAGCTTGTGATAGAGGTTACCTCCAAAGTGCGGGAAGATCTGTATTTCCAGAATTATATGAAGTAATGTTGTTAGACATAATTTCTCGCCCTTCTTTTTTCCCCAATTTATTAGGTTCCCTAACAAAATGCTTTATATGCATTTGCAGTGATCCAGATGCACCTGGTGGTACACCTGTAATGCAGCAGTCTTTACCGGTATGCTTTGTCAATCTAACTAGTCTATGATACACTTGGCCGTACATGTATCATGTGGGGTTTATTTAAATTGATAATGATTGATAATTATGGATTCAGTTGAGCTTCCTCTTATTTCTTCATTCCTTTTGAGAAAGCTAAAAAGATTGCAGTTCACTTTAATTGCGTTAAAGCAGTCTGGTCATTGTATGCGTGTAACTTTCATATTTGTCTAGATAAATTGCTTTTCATCTAATTTTTATTCACAGGATATGACTCCATTGTAGTGTGTGCCATGTAGGTAGCTTATAGCATAATGTGTATGTATATGTCTTGAATATAATTGGCAGTCAAATGTTGCATCTTCAAGAACATGGTTCTCTTCTCTGTTTCTTTCTAAATTTATGTTTTGGAGTATTATGCTTGATATCACTACAGTGTACACTGTTGCTTTGGAAATGCTGCGTCTAACTTGAATAGTTGTGCTCATTCCTTAAATATATATGAGATATCAGCTCACTTTCATTTGCTTTGTGCATCCATAGTATTTCTGAAGTGGTCTAGATCCTTCAATAAGCTTTTTTTTTTTCCCTATGCAGAATGTTCTCTTTAATGATTATTTCCTCCCCTCTCCCTTTTTCTTTTGATATTGGAGAATGTTGAGTGAATGAATCCATTCTATGATTTCTTGACTGAAAAGAATTCTGGTAGTTGCCTGGTGGTAGTTTTAAACTTTATTATCTCAAGATGGAAGTCCAATGTATAGACATTTGCTTGGATTTAGTTCCTGTGTTCTCCAATTGTATTTTATCAATTAACATGCTGACATCAAAGTATATTAACCGTGTTTTCACGTATTTTAAAGAATTTTTGTTGCAGTTTAGGAAAAGGAAATGCGACCGGTATAAAATATTATATCTGATACGTCATGCTGTCAGTTTTATTTGTAATTTACATTGCTGCTTTTTATTTTCACATCTCATCTTTGTCCCCATTAATTATGTGGCAAAACATAAGCATGTAATCTGCAATTTTTCTGCTATGTTTTCTCATTCTCCTGTTTCCCAGCCTTTTCAATAGGTATTTTCCTTTGAAAGAAAATTGTTTAAATCCCCTCAAGTAAATAACTTTATTTTTATTTTGAAATAGTGTCATGCTGCAATATTGTTGTATTTTCTTTGGTCTTACTAATGATGTTTCTTGTAATAGTGATGATTGCTGTATAGTCATTTTTGGATTTGTATTAATTGGATTTTCTTTGCAGAAAGACAAGCCACAGAGGCGTAAGTTAGGTCCAGAAAATCGGTTAATGGATGAAAGAGGCAGCCGTAGAGAGCGTGATGGTCGAGCAAATGGCATTGAAAGATTTGATAGGTCTGAAAACCCCCAATCAGGTGATTTCCAGTCCAATGATGGACCTGATGGAGGGAATCATGATGATCCGATGTTTGACAATTTTGGCGGACAGGGCATCCATGTACCTCCTTTCCCCTCAGATATACCTCCTCCTCCAGTATTGATGCCCGTACCTGGTGCTGGGTAGGTTAAAGAGTTGCTCTAAAGATAGTCTTAAATAGGAATACTTTTTCTCTGAACTTTTAAGGCTTTATCTGATTACACAATGCTGTATTTAACAGTCCACTAGGGCCCTTTGTTCCTGCTCCACCTGAAGTTGCAATGCGAATGTTCAGAGAGCAAGGTGGCCCCCCTCAATTTGAAGGTGGTGGCAGAGGTGGAAGGCCTGGGCCCCAGTTAAGTGGACCAGCTCCCATTCTTCTATCTCCAGCCTTTCGACAGGATCCTCGTCGAATACGCAGGTAATTTCAGTCGGACTTTTTTTTTTTTTCAGTCAAAGTGTACCTCAATGATGGCTCATTAAATTGAAACCCCAACACCCCC
>CATIWK010573471.1:0-14176 GCA_949634005.1 Mallotus japonicus
ATAGTTGTTGTAAGAGTTATGATGTATTAATTCTCATTTATCTTCTTAAGCAGTTATAGTTGTAAGAGTTATGGATGTATAGTATAACTCTATCACTTGTATTATATATCTTTTGTAACTTCAATTATTCAATATAGAAAACATATAGCATTCATAGATAGAACCCTTTTAATGTGCAAGTCGAGATGATTTGTACGCTTCATTTAATGACTTTAATTAACTATATATATAGACTTTTTAAATAAAATTTGTCATAATTATTCTTTAATTACATGAATACTACATCAAGTCACGATTCACGTAAAATTACATTTTTTACTTTTTATATATATAATTAATCACATAAAATAAATTAAGAAGGTGTGGATGAGTTGACGTGAGACTCTTCCAACTTAATCAAAAGTTTCAGGTTCGAACTCTGAACACGCAGCTATTTTAAAACTCTAAAAGTAAATATTTATTGTACAAAATATCGAATAATGAATGCATTAGATGCAACATAAATATATAGATTATATGTATATATATAAAGCAAATGTGTATTTCTATACCGACTATGATATAGTGTTGACATCGCGGCCGCAACATATATGACTGTCCAATTATATTCCAATGCCGATGATAATTAAAGCAATCGGAGGCAAGGAATGCTTCTCCACCAAGTGTTTTTTTTTATATATAATTATTGTTATTTATTTTTTTTTTTTACAATTGTGGGATTATAGAATTAGAAGCATTGCATACAAGACTGCCACGTACTTGCTTGGTAGCAACCTCAGGTTTTAATAATACATAACAGCATAATTACACAAAGACTTATGGATTACTCCCCAATTATAATAAGGTACTTAGCTACTTGAATAAGGTACATAAAAAGGATAGACATTAGACAGCTAATTAAGACAATCAATTTCAATCAATCATAGGCTAATTAACCAATCTACATGCATGTTTTGTGAACATAGTAGGACATAGCTTCACAAATTATATAACTGAAAAATTTAGAGTTTAAATTTTATAATTTTTTTTTTATGAAATAAGATAAATTCTTACTTATTTTCAATTGAAAAATTTGGGTAACATGTTATTGAGAAAATTAATCTTATGCATGGTTTTTTTTGACAATATGCATTTTTTTTTAAAACATGGATAGTTGACAACATTTGTCATAACTATAACTAGCAAGAAAGTTTTTTTTAATTCCTATTAACTCTCTCAGATTTGTAATATACTTTTAAATTTTTTGTATATTTAATTAATAAAAATAATATATATATATATATATATATATATATATATATATATATTACATTAGATGTATTACATCTATAACAAAATTTGTGATATATTATATAAATGTTTTACATTTGATCAATAAAAATAAAACTGATATCTCTATGTATTATATATATTACAATTACAATAGGCAAAGCAAAACATGACATCGATGAATTTGAATTGGAAAGGGTTAATTAACTTGCAGAAAAGTTCTAGAAATAAATATTTAATTAATCAAAATGATATTAATGAAATTATGAAACTAGAAGATTTAGATAGATTTTAGTCATGTACCTATCTAATTGAGTACATGAATTAATCATATCTTTTTTGAATTTGGATGACCTATATGAATAATTATCTGTTGCTTTTTTTTCTTTTATCTTTCTTATAAGTATCAATTTCTAGTTATATTATTATATATATTCTCAACATAAACTTTGCTGAAACCATGAAAAAAAATATTATAGCCATGTAGAAATAATATTATTGAACAATCATTATTAAAAATTGTAGGGGCTTTTTTTTTTAACAACTTGGAGGTCAAGAGGAGAGTGGGGGATCGAATTCATGACCCCACCTTATAATGTCCATCTTCGGAGAACTTTTTTTTTTGGGTTGTATTAATAATTGTAGTTGAATAAAAATGAGTTTAACTTGGTTAATTATCTTTTTAAGTACCATAGTAAAAAAAATTGAATTAAATTAAATATAAACATATAGAATAAGATTAAAATTCTCATTTCCTAAAAAAAAAAAATATCAAGATTCAAGAGTCCAACATTAAGTTTATTATTATATAAAGATAATTATCACACATGCAACTTCGATAATTATATAATTAAAAATACAAAAAAATGTTATATAAAATTATATTAAACCAATAAGAATATATAAAATGTAAGTACGTAGATAAATAATAATATCTAATAAAAATGAAATTTTAATTAACAAATAGTTGAGTTTGTATAAACATACACTTACTCAAGAACATTAAGAACCTCAAAATGATTTTAAAACAATTACAAACACTGATTAAACCAATAAAAATAGTATCTCAAACACATAAAAACTCTTTTATTTCCCTTATATAAATGCTACCAAGCTTCAACTTTAACCATATTTTTACTTAATTTCAGGAAAAACTATACATAAACACAGCAAATCTGAAAATGATGAAAAGGGTGTTTGCTGTTTTGCTGCTTCTGATTGTTTGCTCATTGACATGTCAAGCTTCTGCTGGAAAAGAAGAAGGGCAACAAACCCCACCAAAAGGAGTTGCACCAAACTGGCCATGGCATCAGAAATGGATTCTGCCAAATCCGTCAGGCCCTCAGGATTCTGGTTTTCCACCTGTGCCTTCTCCACCAGCCCCAGGTGGGCATGATAAGCCGAAGCCTCCATCTCCTATTGCAAAGTGCTTGAAAGATTTTTACATTGAACTTGGATGTTACCATCAGATCTTTGTTTCTTTCCTTACACATAAACTTAATCTTGACCCACAGTGTTGTAAGGTTGTTTCAGCAATCAGTGATGATTGTGTAGGAACCATTTTTGCAAGATTTAATAATAATAATTTCTTTGCTTATATTTTGAAGAAACATTGTTCAAGTGAAGGGAATCATTAGAATTTTATTGAGTTGTCAAATTATTTAGGGATTATTATTAGGATATAGGTAGCTATTAGTTTTTTCCCCCTTATTTTTATTGCTTGTTATATTGTTGGCATTGCCATTTCTTAAGGAATAAAGATTATTTTCCATTTTTATATGTTTTTTTTCTGTGATGTCCTGCATAATAGAGAGAAAATTTCAAATCCGAAATCTAATTCATATTTTCAGAAAGATTAGTTTGATATATATTTCTAACTAAATTACTATGTGTTTTTTGTTCAAAATTGGAGGCATAAAATCAAGGTAAGCAAAATCCGTTCACTACTAAAAATTTAAATTAAACTAAATTGAATCAGTTCGATTTTTATTTTTGTTTATATATAAATTTTCAGTTGAAATTGATGAAAAATCGGATATTATTATTGTTATTATATATAATTAATATATAGTTATAAAATGGTTGTAGCAAAGTGGCAAGATGTTGCGAATTGAAAATTACTTATTTTTTGAAAATTTAAATCCAATTCCAAAAATTCAAATTCGGTCCGAACCCAAAAATTTAAATCGGACTCGGTTATCTGAAAACCTATTCGGTTTTCAATTCTTGAAAAAAAATTTAAATTCAAAATTTTATATATATTACTGTATTCCCGCGTCAAACGCCATTCAACTGAAAACCCCAGAACCAGAAGCAGAAGAAGAAGAAGAAGAAGAAGAGCTGGAAGACGAAGAAAAACAAATCGCTTTTCTGATAAAAAAATGCCCCAACATGCATTTTCTCCGCCAAATTCATACGCGTATCTTCACACGCCTCCTTCCTGCCTCCACCATATCCTTTTTACTCTCAAAAATCCTCGCTTTCTCGGCTCTCTCTCCCTATGGAAACATCGATTATGCGCGCAAAGTTTTCTCTCAAATCCCAAATCCAGGAATTTTTGCTTACAATACCATTATAAGGGGTTGTTCTCATTCTAAAAACCCATCAAAAGAACCATTTTCTTTGTTTCAAAGAATGGTCGCAAATGGATATCCGACAGCTAACACCTTTACCATGGCTTTTGTACTCAAAGCATGCTCAATGATAATGGCTCTTGAAGAAGGTCAGCAGGTCCATGCACGTATTTTACGATCTGGGTTTAGTTTAAATCCTTATGTGCAATCTTCTCTGGTGAATTTTTATGGGAAATGTGAGAAAATAAGTTTTGCTAAGAATGTGTTTGATGAAATTACTGAGAGGAATTTGGTTTGTTGGAGTGCAATGATAAGTGGGTATGCGAGGGTGGGAATGGTGAATGAAGCTTTGTGTATGTTTAGGGAAATGCAAGAGGGAGGAATTGAACCTGATGAGGTTTCATTGGTAGGTGTGATTTCGGCATGTGCCATGGTTGGGGCATTGGATATAGGGAGGTGGGTTCATGCATATATGGAGAAAAAGATGATTCAGATTGATCTTGAACTTAATACAGCACTAGTAAATATGTACGCAAAGTGTGGGTGTATAGAGAAAGCGAAAGAAATTTTTGATGACATGCCTGTGAAGGATGCTAAAGCTTGGAGCTCAATGATTATTGGATTGGCCATTCATGGACTTGCTGAGGATGCATTGGAGATGTTTTCTAAGATGGAAGAAGCAAGGGTAATGAGATATTAAGATTATGTCCTACAAGTTAAAATATTAACACATACGCGCACACACCTGTTAAAGTCTTAGGCAATCCCATCTTTGCTTCATTTTTATATGCATGTCTACTTGGGTTAAAGTGGTTTGGCTAAGGTATATTTTTTTGGTTATATCTTCCTTGGTACTGACATATATAAGTTGCTTTGCTGTTATCTGCTGTCGCTTTAAAATTTTTTTTGTTCAAACACCTGTAAACATTAATGAATAGCAAGAGCATTCCATTTGTAATGAGAACAGTTACATGTTTCTTTAAAAGAAAAAGAAAGCCTCTAGTGGATAATAGCTTTTCTTTGACTCACTTACTATTGTCTAGCCAGAGTTCATGCATGAATCTCAGTTTCCTGAACTAAAGATGTTTAACTAATATGTGTATTACCTGTTTAGTAGGGTTTTCTTGCTTATTCCCTCCTTGTTAAGCTTAGTGATTATACTTTATTTCCTTTTATTTACTTCTGATTCATCACTTACGTGTTCTGAGGTGACATAGCAGCACGACCCACTCTTCCTTTCTGTTCTACCGCATATAATGTTTTATATTAGCATCTTTTATCAAGTATTGAATAGGCTTCTACTCTATCTATATGTATGAATAAGGTCCTAGATGTCAAAAGGATATAATAGCTTGCAACCTGCACGACTGCACCTGCTATATGTTACTTGATCTGTTCAGTTTTGCTATAGGTGCTCACATCTGTCCTGCACATCTGTTCGCATGTAGAAATGATGGGGAATAGAACATCAAGATTGAGTCTTAGGTGCTCATTGATAAAGCTAAGAAAGTTCGGTAATTTGGTGTTCTTAGAAGCTTAAACTTCCTTTTTTTTGTCTCCTAATGTCCAACACATAAATCTAAGCACACGTCAAGCCAGTCTCTTAGTGAAATAGGTCATCAATACAAGGTTTATTAGTTTAAGAAAGTAGGATACGGGATGGATAAAGCAAGCATAAATAGGATAGAACAACAGGTCTAGCTTGGCATGTAAATTCAGTTCTAGCTGGACGACTTGGAGGCTTAGTCAGTTCTTTTGGTGTGTACACACTTGTGCCGAATCAAGCTTGCGGTATATTGACTTAAATCGTTGAACTGACATTTTTTGTACTTTCCAGAAATAACCTTGGTTGCTTCTTTTCAGGCCAAGCCAAATCATGTTACCTTCGTTGGTATTTTATCTGCATGTGCCCATGGTGGACTAGTTTCAGAGGGAAAGAGATACTGGTCAACCATGCTTGAACTGGGATTAGAACCGTCAATGGAGCACTATGGTTGCATGGTTGATTTACTTTGTCGTGGAGGCCTTATTGATGAGGCCTACAATTTTGCCCAAACCATACCCACAGTAAATCCAGTAATTTGGCGAACATTACTAGTTGGCTACAAGAAAATTAGGATGTTAGAGCAAGCAGAAGTCGTTGCCCAAAAACTTTTTGAATTAGAACCTCTAAATGCAGAAAACTACATCATCCTTGCAAATTTGTATGCTTCTGTCTCACAGTGGGAGAAGATGAGCCATGTGAGAAAGAAGATGAAGGAGAAAGGCATACAGGCAGTGCCAGGGTGCACAGCTATTGAGGTTGATGGCTTTGTGCATGAGTTTGTAATGGGCGATTGGTCTCATCAAGAAGCAGAGGAAATTAAAAAAACTCTGAAAGATATATCTGTCAGGATTCATAGCACGGGGTATGAACCTTGTGTATCTGCTGTACTGCATTATGTGGCTGATGAAGAAAAAGAAGATGCTCTGTCTGAGCACAGTGAGAGGCTAGCCATTGCTTATGGCTTGTTGAAGACCAAAGCACCAGCACCAATTAGGATAGTAAAAAATCTGAGAGTTTGTGGAGACTGCCATGAAGTGACAAAGATCATCAGTAAATTGTATAATCGGGAAATCATCGTCAGGGATCGGGTTCGTTTCCACAAATTTGTGAATGGAACATGTTCTTGCAAAGATTGCTGGTAAATTGTGATATTATAATTGTCTCTAAGTATCATCGGTCCAATCAAAAGTTTTATCATATATTCCTTATATGGTATGAGCCGTATTTTAAGGTAATTGCATCTAAATCAAAAAGTCTAGCTGTATCTTTTTGAAGCAATTTATCCATGCGACTGAAACATAAATTGGAAGACAGAAAATTGCCAAGAAAAGCACCTTTATTATCAATGGGTGGGGTACAGCATTATGATAGATCTTTGGTTACACCTCATTCACAACCTCTCTCTCACCCCCAGCTTCTGCAAACCATAAACCATCACTTTGAAAAGCCTAACGCTTGAAGCCCTCCCAATAATGGTGATATTTTTACGTTTAACTACCATCTCTTCAAACTAGTTAAAGCTACTTAAACCTGGATCTCAACCGGCCATCTATACATCTCCTCCTCTGGAATGGGAAGGGTCAGGGTCACTAGTCCAGTATCAGAGTCGTAGTTGAAGGCAGTCTCAGCATTACCAACAATGCATTTCAGTGGACGCTGGGAACAGTAAGCCCCAAATCGCCCGCAACCCCTGACTTTCAGTGCAATGGCTGTAGTTGGGGACCGATTCTCACCAAGTGAAGCAGTGAGCTCTGAGGAGACCTCACCATCAAAGAGTTCTGGTTTCTTGTCGTAAGCTGTGTAAATCTCAACTTGGTCCACAGCTCCACCAGAGTTGAACATGTCAAGTAATCCTATCGGTGCAAATGAGATGTTGGAAGTAATTTCCTGCACAACCAGTGGTAAGATTAGTGGGATCACATTGTTGTTGTGTCAGCCAAAAACAAAGAAACAAAATGAAACTCACCCTGATCGGACAGAAATGGAAGAGTTCATATTCAAGAACTTTCAATGTCACCGGCAATGAAGTGCCTTTGGGTAACCGAATCACCTCCCCTGAAATTAAAGAGAAAAATGCATTGGATCTAACTTCTTCAAAGTCCAGATTCTCAGATGATATTATGAACTTCAATAAAGTATCTTAGTTGAGTATTCCCCTTTCTAATGTTATTTAAAGTTTCCTTACAAGTAGCCTTGTACATTAAAACTCGGACCAACACAAAATAAAATTCCAAAATTTGCTCATGCAGTGGATCAATTCTTTTCCCTTTTACACCCTGTACCGGTGTAAAAGGCTGCCAACTCTAGTCAATTACCTGACTTATAGGCATACACTACTGTTTCCCCATTCCAATCTGCACCAGCAACTTGAGCAATACAGTCAACATCAGTGGCACGAACGGAAGTTGTGAGGGTACCAGGGGAAGCATCATGAATACGGGTCTTCTTTTCGATCTTGCACCAACCAGCTCCCTGGCAGTTGAACACACCAACAACACCTGTGCATTTGTTCACATTCCATACCTTGAGCAAGCTGCAAAATACATCATCTCACATGAGTATGCAAAACTTGTTCAAAACAGAGATCGTAAATGCAGGAAGAGGAAAAGCAACACACCTAGTCCCATCTCTTGCTGGATCAACAAAAAGACAGTCACGGGTTGGCCTGCCAGGAAGTTGAGCACGCAGAACTGATCCATCAGGAAGGACCAGCTTCTTTAATAAATCAAAGTTGTGGTTGCCTGGCTTATCACTGTAAAAAAAAAAAAAAAAAGCACATTTCCAATGTTAAAACTACATTGTTAATTTTCAATCTTTCAATGTTACTCCAGAAGGGTTAATGGTAATTTGAATTTGGTCTGGGACAAACATACCTGACATAGATTGGACATCCACCTATTGCACGGGCTGCACCATGATAATCTGCAGTAGGATGTAAGCTCTGCAACCAAATATTATTTTGTTAACATGTAATATTAATTGTTCCATCAACCTGATCATTCATCCCATCAGTGTAAAGAATGATTCATCCTTCTTGTACTTACATGGAACATATCCCAGTCAGGTTGCATAAATTCTCCAAGGAAGAGAGTGTTGTAAGCCACAGAGGAAACATGAATGGTGTGGGAGGCAGGGTCCCTAGGATAATAGTCATCAGAAGCTCTCACAACAGCAGTCTGCTTAGCACTATAGAGTCCATCAGTGTTATGGCACATGCAAGCAATACATCCATTGTCAGGGAAGTTTCGTGCAATTGAAGCCTCAAGCGCTTGGTGATAGCTGCGAGTGAGGGAAACTCTTCCACCGTGGCCAGCACCAAGGGTCTCAATGATGTTCTGAACATCAACTTTTACTCCATCCACACCACATGAGGCCAAGTAGGCATGAAGCTCATTGTAGAAGTTGAAAACCTTCTTGGGATGCACCAAACCAAGGCCATGAACAGAAAGACTATCCATGACAATGTCTGGTTGGTTCCCTAAGATACCAGGAGACTGAACTGGATATGCCAATGCAGTTTCATAATGCTCCATACCAGCAGCTGCTGGTTTTACTCCACCCCAGTAACCGGTTAAAGCATGCCATACATATACATTCCTGCGCATAATGATAAAACACTATGAAGCTTACAAATAAATTAATTTCTGATAAGCTAGCTACTGCTTTTCTTTCCTTTTCCTTTTCTCTATGTTCTGTTCTCAAGCAGTATTATTCTTCAATTATGAAAAACAACTTCATAGAATGACAATTCCAATAAAAATACACAACTAGCTGCAGCAGAAAACTAGAAAGTTGACAAGACAAAAAAAAATTAATAATAATAATATTAAGATCACTCACTTAACATTATGACGTTTTTTGGCATCTTCCACCACATGCTTTAGTCCTGGGGTCTCTTCATTCTTTTCACCATTCTTCCGAAATTTTGCATTCTCTTTTATTCCAGTGAGCCTGCTTGCAAATCTGCAGGACCAAAAATTCAATAGTTTGATCAACAAAAGAAAATTTTCTCTTGAAGAACATGCTAATCACAATTCCTCATCATCGCTTCAATATAAATGTGCCTGTATGTGCGTGTGTGTATGTGTGTATGTGTGTGAGAGAGAGAGAGAGAGAAAGATTCATACTGTGCTCCTTCTTGTACAACAGTATTAGCATCTTCCTTGGATTTATTTTCAATCTGTTGCCAACCATCATCGATGATTAAAAATCGTGGGGGAGTTCCTCCCTCTGATAGACTGCAATCAGAACCACACCGCTGTGTCAGTTATTCAATCCAATGCTTTATAATTGCCAGGTAATGCTGGCTTGTATGCATAAATTCTCTCTTCAACATAATATAAAATTACCTTTTAAGGCCTTCCTCAACACCCTCGGCTGTAACATCAGTATAAAAAGCATCCCAAGTGCACCAGCCAAACCAGTCAAGAAAAGAGGGCAACTAGACAAGACAAAAAAAATAACCCATGAGATTGAGACACACTCAGCTTCACCATACTTGCAATTGAAATTCTTAGTATAAATTACAACAACAGGTGCTTACCTTTTTCTTCTCACGATGAAGAAAGGTTTGCATGTATTTTTCCACTGCCCTGTTTTCATGTGAAATTACTCATTAATCAAACTTATAAACTGAATAAATAGACACATAGTTCATGAAGACACTAATGTCAACTGCACATCCTGTTTTCACAAATCTTCTTAAAAAACTGTATAGTTCATTTTGGAATAAAGTGCGGACTTACTTTACTGCCTGGTTGATAACTTCAAAAGGGTCAGTGCCAGCATGCATGTAGATAAGGTAAAGGCCTTGGTTGGTCTCAACAGCAATATCCCCTGCAAAACCAAATCATACACCAAAAAAAAAAACATATCGTTTCGGTCCTTTCAAACTCGAACCTCCTATCTATTTCTTTCCCAATTCACATAAACTCCATAAATTTGACCCATTTGGATGGGACAGTCATTGGCTGGTTCTCCAGCATGTTTGAGTTGGCATCAATGACAGCTCCACCTCATTTTCTAGCATGTTAACCTCCTTCAATAAAAGCGGGTGGAATGGATTGATGGTAGACTCAGCCCTACGTAACGGGCTCATTAATGACAGCTCCATTCATAAGTTCAACTGTTAGTCTCCATCACTAACAGCCGACAAGATGAAACTGAATTAATGAAGATTTGGGCACATGGTCAGGGTGGGTGCATGATGCTCCAGACACATTATGATGTCAATGATCAACTCACCACTCTCAAGGCAGACTTCCATCTCATTCTTTTCATTGCCTTGAAGAACAGCACGGAACTGGCCCTCTAGGAGAGGAAGGAAGACAGTGTAGATAGTCTGGGCATCATCTTGATTAACTCCTTCACCACCATCCTTGCTCTCCACTAGCATGAATTGGGTCTCCAATGGAATGTCTTTCCCATACATTCCCATCCTCTGGGTCATCCACCATAACTTGAATCGGAAACAACACATAAAACGCAGACCCCTGTAATGAAAATGAAAATTGAAAATGATCAATTACTGCATGGACTTATAAAACAAGAAAGATTCTATCTTTTGTCTAATAAAAGATGAAACTTACTCCAAAACCCCAACAGGAAAGACATGAAGACTTTTGCTATCAGAAGCAGAAGCACCAATGAATGCACCAGCAACAAGTCCAACACCCGATCCAGGAGTCAACACAATGTTATCAGGTACTCCAGTGAGTATGGTCTTCCCATGAACAACAAGATTGCCATCATTGATTGAAATCTTAGGTGTGATAGTCATTGTTGATGTTGAGCACTTTGTCACTGCCAGCCAGCCACCACCACCATGAACAAACATCATAAAAAAAAAATAAATAAATAAACAAAACCCAGAAAGTAAAATTCAAAAACAATCCAAACCCAGTAGAGTTTCCAGCTTATCAATCAAAAAAAAGAAAAAAATCAACCTAAAGGTCTATGATTAATGCTTCTGCGGAAGCTACTTCGAAAAGGAAGAGCATTAGAGCAGTAATTTCTGCGAAACGAAATTTGAGAATTTGGGTAATTGGATTTATAGAATTTCCACCAACAATGACGAACCAATCTCAATTGTTGTCGCTGAGATCCTCCTATCTTTACCATTCTCTCTCTCTCTCTCTCTCTCGCTTTACCTACTCGAAAAAACAATTCAAGAATGAAGAAAAAAAAAAAGGCTAGAAACGTACTGATTTTTGCCGCGCTCTTAAGAAACGTTTTTTATTTTTTTAATGCGAAATTTACATTGAATAGGCCGAAAAATTTTTGGATGGATTTAGATTGGTCAGTCAAGCTACCAAAGCCGCCTACGTTTCTCGCATACTTCCGAGTACAAAAATTACCAAATAAAAATAAAAAAAAAATCGTAGTCCACCAAAGAAAAAGGACTTGTTTGACAATTTTTAAAAGCTTAGGCGGTTTACTAAAAGAATCAAAGGGCATCGATAATAGTAGCTTGATTGGTATTGTCGTAAGATTTCGGGATTTTACGGCCACCATCCACCATTGTTATAACCTCTTCTTGCATAGCCTATGACCCAATGGGCCTTATTGAATAAGGAAAAAAGGGCTTAAAAGAAATGAAAATTGGAAAATGGTAGTAAAGAGGAAATTGAGAAAAGGGTGTGTAATAGCTTTTTCTCTCTTTTGTCTAGAGATTCAAGAACATAAATATATTTGATAAAATTGACTGATTAGTGAGCACAGTTCAAGACAACCCACAAAAAAAAAAATAAATAAATAAATAAATAAAGTAAAGAAAAAAAAAAAGAGAATTGAAAGAGAACCATACATAGAAAAGGGATAAAGAAACCAAAATCTTGGATTCATTCAATACAGGACAAAAAAAAAAAAAAGCTTCATATTGGCCGGACTCGATCCAGAACTGAGTCTTTTTTCATGAAAATTTTGGAAAATGAGTTTTGGGTTATTAAGACAAGGAAAAAGCTTCAAAATTGAAGAAAACCACCCAGATAAGAATCTTGCAATAACCTCACTAGATGGATCGATCTGAGCCAAAAAGTTTCGTTTCTGTTCAATTTCTTCACAAGAAAATTGGAAAAATAAAACCTCAAAACAAGATCTCATCATCAAGAAATTAAAAGAGAAAAAAACTCAACCATGCAAAATGATCATAGCTCATTCAAGAACTAAAACCAAATTTCTTCCACAGAGATCTTCCGTAGCTAGCTCAAAAGCAAATAAAGAACCGACAAAGCTACCAAAAATCTCCACCAAAGAAACTTACCCAAAAAAAAATTCTGAGTCTCTAGCTGAGGAACAGGAAGATGAGCTCAAGCTCAGTGATCAAGAACCAAGAACTGAGAATGGGCACTCTATTTATATAGATTTCAACTCAATATACGAGCTTTCAAGTGGTGGACTAATGCTTTTCGCTCTCCTCTGCTAGAAAGGAGATGCTGTTGTTATGAGAGCACAGGCCAACACACAATGATCAACGGTAGCAGCGTTGTGGAAGAAGCGAGAGCGGGTGGGCCTTTATATCAGTTCTAATGTTAAATATCGAACATGTTTCGTAGATTGGATCTTCCCAGATCATGCCACGTGGAATATCTTTGTCGGAAGTTACATTTATATATAATATATATTTCCGCCGTTTTGCCTCTTGTCTTTTTATGCACAAGATTAATTATTCATCCATTTCAAAAAAATTGGAGATTAATTTTTTTTTCTATTATTGTAGAGAGTGACATATAAAAAGAGTTATTATGTTGGTTTTTGCTTCTTCAATTTTTTTAGGATAAAAACAAGTAAATATTTTATGGTTTAAACATTTGATTAATTTTGTGATATTAATTTTGTTATATTTTATGGTTTTTATTTTGATATTATAATATTTTTAATAATAAAATTAAATTTTAATTTTAATCAACTTTTGATAAATATTTTAATTAGTAAGTCAAAATTTTTCTCAAAAAATATTATTCGTACTTTTATCATTTTTATTAAAATTTAAAACTATGGTAGATTTGATTTATTCTTCTATATTAAATACTGTAAAACTGTTAAAATTTTGGATATTTGAGAAGAGAAGAATGACATATATAGCAATCCACAAATTCCATGAAAATTAAAAGTATCAAATTATTGTAAAAAAATTAGACTTCTGATAAAATAACATAATACCTATAAATAATTATTTTTTGTTAATAGAAGATTAAATATTAATGAATTATATAAGTTAATATATTTTTTAATTAAAAAAATTAATTTTACAAATTAAAGATGTGCATAAAAAGCTATTCTTTTAAAATTAGATAAAATTAATTTTATAAAGTAAAAAAAAAGAAATCAAAATTTTATATTTTATAATTTTTTTTAAAAAAGTAACTGTTAAATTATTTTCTCCCTATATTAATTTTTTAATTTTAATTAGATTTATAAATAGTTAATTAATATATATTTTAAATATTATATATTATTAATTATTTAATATTAATAATTATATATTAATTAATATTATATATATATATAAGAGTGTGAGATTAGATATTTTAAGTGAAGTTGGAGAATTTTTTGTGGTCGATTTTATAATTAAATTATATTCAAGTCTCATAACTTCACTCCAGAGAAAACGTTTATTTTCTTCCTTACCAAAGTTCTTGTTTTTCCATATACAAATCAAATGGACTCTATAATGTCGTCATTGTGTATGTATGCAGACGTTGATCATCATATGCAACTGAATCGATCTGCGCAACCTTTACTAAGGTTTAAATAATATCATGCATCTTCTTTCAACTCTTTCAATTTA